>JASDQU010436063.1:119005-129396 GCA_032191745.1 Picea mariana | reverse complement strand
CTATAAACCATTTGATTTCATTAACATTGTAGGTGAGCCTCATGATTTTCCTACTTCATTGGAAAAATGATCGTTTTTCACGGTGCTAATGCTACTGGTTCTAAAGAACATTGGGATGCTTTTATGGATTATGTTAGAGGTCTTGGAATTGTTCATCTTGATGAGATTTATAAATGTTTTTCTTTATCATTGAAAAAATATGTTAGAAATTGTCTTCTTGGATGGTCTGATAATAGCATAAATTCACGTATGCTTGTAGAAATGTTTTCTTTGATAGATGGATGGAAAGAAAAATTAGTAGATTTATTTTGAATGCATTGACTAATATACAAATAAATGAAAATTTATCCGTATGAATTTAGTCTTAGATTTGATAAAGTTGTTCAAGACATCCCTTAGATTCATCATCCTAACCCAACCTCTATCTTGCTATATTACCTTAACTCTTTCCTAGGCCAGTTCAATTTCTTTTTAAATGAAGCCAAATTATTCCAATGATCTAACAAAAGCTAAGAAAAAAGATAATAGTTTGGATGACGATTGGACTTTGTCATGGAAGTTCGATATCCTAAAACCTCATAGAGCCAAAGTTGATCCTAAACCTAAATTTTTCCATTTCATCCTAGAGGGAATAAAAAGGTTAGAAGAAAATTTCATGCAGATGATGAATACTTTGCAGAATAGATTTGTTCAACTTGAGACAAATCAACAACATACCATGTTTCCTCCTAGAAATGTGTATCAGGGCCCTCCTCTAAATCAAATACCTCTCACAAAATTGGAGCCAACCAATATTCTCAAGCACAAAGTGCATTACTATTGTCAAGCTTGTGATGGGTTCCATGATGAAAGAAATTGTTCCAAATGCATTGAAATGATGAAGGCTAGTTCCCAGGGTGATAATGTGTATTTGGATTCTTGCAAGATTATGTCAGATGAAATAAAAATGTTCCACTTGTCCCAATAAAATATGCAACAAGTTAAGGACAATTACATAGAAGCGTAAAAGTCCATTGCATTGTTTGGTGAGAAGCCTTCTCTTGAGGAAACTAAGAATATGTATGCAGATAGATTTAAGGGCATGAATTATCAAAGAAGAAGAGGTAATATTCATCAAGGAGATCAACAAGGTCCTCTCGAAGTTCCTCATAAATATAATAGACTTATACGACCAAATGTGGAGATACCTCAATGCGATCCTTCAACGAATAACCCCTTACATATAAAGTTGGATGTAACGAGTTTGATGAGTAATGCTAAGGTACCTATTCCCATTGTTGAGTTGGAAAATATTCCTTCTGTAATAGAAAAAATTAAGGAATTTTTGGGGCTTTAGATATCAAGTCAATCAACCCAAGTTGTAGATGAAAGTGAAGGTGCCCCTATTATTCTTCAAACGATGAATCAAGAAGGAAGGAAGAACCCAAGCCATCAACCCCTTTTCATATTTTTGGTGGTCAATTGTTACTATTGCATAACTTTATGTTGGATTCAGGAGCCTCCACCAATGTGATGTCCCTTAATGTGATGGATCAATTGAGACTTAAAACCACAGAGACCATATAGAAACATATACACTATGGATTTCAGAGAAGTAAAAGTCGGTGGTTTGATCAAGGATCTTCATGTGATTTTAGCAGTTTTTCATAATATTTCTCTAACTATGGATGTGGTTGACATTGATGTTCCATATTCTTGGGGAATGCTTTTATCCCATAAGTGGCCCATTGATCTTGGAGGTAGCATCCAATGCTACTATCCCCACTTGCGAGAATACCTATGTGACCTTACACCGTGAGAAAATGAGAAAGTATTATGTAGAAGACTCCTTAGATCATATGAATGAATTGGTGTGTTACACAAAATAATTAGGATATTATAATATGATTGCAACTGAGATAGCTCCCTGAGAAGATGTCAATATTGCTTGGAAAATGAACTTTGATGGAGCTAAGTCTATAACATGGGCCGATGTAGGAATAATATTTGTTTCTCCCAAGGGTGACACTGTGTCATGCCTTCCATTTAGAGTTTGAAGTAATGAACAATGTATATGGGTATGAATCCCTTTTGCTTGGATTGAATATGGTTAAGGACATGGGAATTAAGATTTTGAAAGTCCAAGGTGACTTTGATTTGGTAATCCTACAAGTTAAGAATCAATTTGCATGCAAGAATGATAAATTAAAGAAGCACATAAATGTAGTGTGGAATGGTTTGATGTTTTGTATTTGAAAGCAAAGAATATAATGTTTAATGACAAAGATGATGCTTTAACTATGACTGTTTCAAATCTTCAACCTTGCAAGGATTTGTTGGAAGATGGAAAGTTAGAAATCATTTTTGGACTTTACGTGCCCGACAATGTTGAACATTGGCAAGTTTTTGATGATGATGCCCAAATTATAAGATTCATCAACAACCTTCAAGAGTTTTCCAAGAATGAGATTGATTGGACAAAAGGAGTAGAGAATAAAGAGCAGTTGATAGAAAACATGATTCTCAGCATCCTTGTCCCTTTGGAAAGGATGTTTGATAGACATGACATGTACAAGGAGAAGAAAGAGATGGTTAAACCTAATGAGTACATGGAGGTTAATATTGGTTCCCCATAAATTCCTCAGATTGTAAAAATTGGAAAAGGAACTTCAAGTAAAGAAAGAAGGGAAATTGAGAACTTGATCATAGAATATTGAGATGTCTTCACTTGGTCCTATGATGATTTACACTTATAAAGGTGATATTATCCAACATACTATACCTTTAAAGGGGAATTCCAAGCCTTTTTTATAGAAGTTGAGACAGATTAATCCAAAGTTGGCTCCCCTCATTTAGAAATAGTTTTACAATTTGCTTGAAGCCAAGATAATTGCCCCTACAAGGAATTTGACCTTGTTATCCAACCTTGTAGTGGTAAGGAAAAAGATAGGTGATATTAGATTGTGTGTTGATTTCAAGAATCTAAATGTTTTTTTTGAGAAGGATAATTACCCATTGCCCAACATGGAGCATTTATTGCAAAGAATTATAGGATTGACAATGAAGTCATTTTTAGATGGATTTTCAGGCTACAACCAAGTGTGGCTAAATGAAGATGATAGACATAGGACTGCCTTTACCACACCTTGGGGCACTTTTGAGTATTTAAGAATGTTGTTTGTACTAATTAATGTAGGGGTCACTTTTCAGAAATCCATGGACTATGCATTTAGATATCTTATGGGAAAAATAATTGAGATATATCAAGATGATGTTAGGATATTTCGACACTTAGGAGTTAGTTAATATCTACTTGGTCTAATGTGTCGTTAGGTAAAAGTGTGTTTCTTAGTGTGTTTCTTTAGTATGCATTAGTATGCATTTGTAGTTAGAAAATTTGACGGTCACGATATGTTCCCGACATAGAGTGATCCGACGGGTCATATTCTCCTCGATCTTAATGACCATTGATCTATGGATTAACACCTGATTGGTCCATGATATCTATTTAAAGAGCATGGAGGGTCATTTGCCGATGATCGATTGTGATAAACTCTCTTGTAAAATCTCTTTAACTGCTCCAAGTGGCCACTTTGGTTGGGGCCGTGGATGTTTCCCTGTAGGCGTTTTACCACGTCAAAACATCAGTGTTTTGATCTTTGATCTGGTTGTGGGAGTGGTTACTGAAGGTGTTCGTCCTCTGTTGGAATACCTATGTTTTCGAACATTGTATCATAGCTTGTTTGAAGACCCGCTCTTGTTGTAGATCGAGACTGTGAAGCCGAGTTGAATCATCTCCATTTTATGTCATTTCCGTACATTTATGGGCTGAGAGGACTATTCCATTGCATCCAGAGTGCTCGTTTATATCAGGAACACATTTCGTTTCACTTGAAAATGTTTCCGTTTGCCAAAGATTCGGCCATTTCAGTCAGATCCAGAGGTATAAAGCCCAGATACGCATTTTTAAATTTTTTGTAGAGTATTATTTTGGTTTTATATTATTTGTTTCCGGGTTTCTACTCTTTTAGATCTGCATATTCTCTTTGCCCCGTGCCCTGTGTGATTTCGGAAAATCATAAACATATAAGAAAAGGTGCATCTTCCAGGTAAGCTAACCGAGATCTAACCCTTGTTGTCATCGGGAAGCGAAATTGTTTTCTTGTGTGAAAAAAGTTTTTTTTTCGCACGCTCTCCAAGGCTGTCTTCCACAACAACAACAACAACAACAACAACAACAACAACAAAAACAACAACAACAACAACAACAACAACACCCCCAATCCTCTTTCTAAACAATACAATATGTTTTGCTAAACCATTTGGTTAAAAGTTACCTTATTAAGTAAGAGGTCTTGAGTTCAAGTCTCTCTTTTGTTACCTTTTTTGAAAAAGTTCATGCTCAAATTGTAAAATGTATTTCACTTCAAGTATAAAAGTGAATCACTCTAAGTAGCTTTAATATTTTATTTTAGAGTTATTTATTTTGCATGCAACTTTTCTTTTATAAAGTAACTTCATTGTAAAAGTGATGTCCACTTCTCTTTATAAAAGTGGGTCACTTCATAAAGCAACTTACACCACCACATGGTCCTTTAGTTACCGTTTATACCTTTTTTTAAAAGGGCATAACTTTCACATCTGAAGTTCGTTTTTAGTTTCTTTTTTCTTAAACCGCATAATTTTTCGAGATCTTTCCATCCAGATCATCAGTTTCAGCTTTCAAATCCATATTATCTACATATTTAATATGGTTTCTTCCAGTAATATTTTTCTTACTAGCACCAACTACTTCCAATGGAAATCTCATATGGAGGATCTATTAAGAAGTAAAGACTTGTACCAGATTACCTTGGGAAAGGAAAAATAACCCACTGATGCTGATAAGAAAATCAAATGGGCTAATAGGAGTGACGAAGCACATGGACTAATTAGAATGTTCATCTCTCCCGATTTAAGGTTCCACCTTAAAGAAATTGATGACCTCGGTGAAGCTTGGGAAAAGATTGAATCTGTGTTTGGTAAACTCAATATTATTCAAGCACAACAATTAGAAAATCAAGTACTGACCCTAAGTCCAAGTGATTTTTATTTCCTTGGAGACTATCTATCTAAGTTTAAAACACTCAGAATTTTATGTGAATAATGTGAGATAAAAATGGAGGAAGAGCGTTGCATCTATCTTATTCTTTCTAAGCTAGGAAATGCATATTTTTTGTTTGTATATACCTTTTATGCCATGAGAGAGGCTCTAGGGAAAGCTTATCAAAAACCCACTCTTGAATCCTTTTGTGTTGCCTTGATTAGAGAGGAAGATAAGCTTGTACAACTTGGAGTGATCAACACTGCAGGTACCTCCAACAAAGCCTTAGTTTCCCAGCAGAAAGATAAACCCAAGTATCCCAAGAAGCAACATACTCGCTACAAAAACAAGCAACATAAGGGTCCCAAACCCGCTCAGTCAGCTTCAGTGCCTAATGGTGACAAAGGAACAAAATATAAAAATAAGAAGAGTGACAAACATTGAAACTTTTGTGATAAAGATAGTCACGATGAGTCCAAATGTTTCAAGAAGATGACATCTTTAGAAGCAACGATGAAGAATCACAACATTAGTGTTGATTCTAATTCTTCTTCTTCTTCTCATGGACATGCACTTTCTGCTTCTGGTTTCTCCTTCAATACAACTTATACTTCTTCTTCTGATGAGTGGCTTATTGATTTTGGAGCATCTTATCATATGGCTAAGGATAAATACATATTTTCTGCTCTAAATGAATGTAACACCAAGAAAATATTTGTTGGTGATCATAGATCTCTTAGTGTTGTAGGATTTGGAACAATTCAAGTAGAGAATGGTCATTTCAATGATGTATTATGTGTTCCAAGTCTTTCTTGTAACCTTCTATCAGTATATCAAATCACTCATTCAGGTGAAGGTAAAACCGTAGAGTTTTCACCTCACCAAATTGTAATCAAGGATCTAAAATATACTAAGCATGTTCTTACAACTGGAATTGTTGATGATATTACCAGGTTGTACAAGTTTGAAAAATTTGGGTCATCATCTTTTTCATCAGTTTTTTTTCCTCATAACGATGACTTGAGCAAACTTTGGCATGAGCAGTTTGGTCATCTAAACTATTGCTCATTGCAGCAACTATGTAATCAACAGATGGTGATTGGTCTTCCTCATGTTTCATGTAGAGATGGTGTTTGTGCAAGTTGTGTTCTCGATAAACATCATCATGATAGTTTTGACAAATGTGCCTCTTGGCATGCCTCAGGCCCTTTACAACTTGTTCATAGTGATTTGTGTGGTCCACTTTCTTCTCCTTCTTTTTCTGGGTGCAAGTATTCCTTAACTTTCATTGATGATTTTTCCAAATGTACTCGGGTTTACTTCTTAAAACTTAAGAGTGAATTTTTTGACAAGTTTTTGGCCTACAAGGCCCTTGTAGAAAAACAATATGGACATCAAATTCAAAAGTTAAGAACAGATAATGGAGGCAAATATGTGAACACTAATTTTACAAGTTACTGCACTACACAGGGCATCCAAATGCAACACATTGTTCCATGTAGACCACAAAAAAATGGTGTTGTTGAGAGAAAGAACCGCCCATTAAAACAAATGGCTAATTGTATGATCCAATCTAAGGGATTAAGTCTAAAGTATTAGGTGGAAGCAATCAACTGTGCAAATTACATAGTAAATTGCAATCCCACAAAGGCTCTTAAAAATATAACATTGGAATAATCTTGGACTAAAATTAAACCAGATGTAAGTCACTTCCGTGTATTTGGCATTGTAGCATGGGCTCACATTCCTGATGAGAAAAGGAAAGCATTGCAGCCTAAAAGTGAGAAGTGTATATTTGTTGGTTATTCTGAAGATGTCAAAGGTTATAGACTTATTCAAACACATTCTAATGAAATTATTATTAGAAGAGATGTTAAATTTGATGAAAATATCTTGGCCCGCGAGCCTAATTCAACGATTCTGCCTTCTTCGGCCTACGAGCCATCTTCGACATTTGTGGCTTCTTCTGTTCCTATTCTGGTTTCTTCGTCAGATGATGACAATGAGGATGAAAATCCACCTTCGCCTACTCACCTTCCTCCAGATGAGTCCTTTGAACCTGAACAAACACTAATTCCACCTTTTCCTAGATGGGTTTGTTCAACACGAGAAGCAGCTGGTTATCTTGTCAGTGATCCTTCAGATCAGCGTCGAACACATTCACAGTTCCAACGAGCCTCTTCTCTTTTGGCTCAAGTTTCCGAGACTCATGATTCAAAGACATTTGTAGAAGCTTCAGGTCATCTAGGTTGGGATACAATAATGAATGAAGAATATTGTTATTTAATGGCAAACGATACTTGATATCTTGTACCTCTTCCAAAAGGAAGAAAACTTGTCAGATGTAAATGGGTCTACAAAACTAAGTATGCATCAGATGGAAGTGTTGAAAGACACAAAGCTTGGTTAGTTTCCAAAGTATTTTCCCAAGTTGAAGGAATTGACTATAATGAAACCTTTGCCCCTATAGCCAAAATGAATTCCACTGCCTTGTTCTTTCCCTTGGTGCCTCACATAAATGGGAGGTCCATCAGATGGATGTTAAATCTACCTTCTTGCACAGAGATTTGCAAGAAGAAATCTACATGGAACAACCTCTTTCCTATGTCCATAATGACTCTAGCCTTGTTTGTCACCTTAGGAAATTTATTTATGGTCTTAAGAGGGCTCCCCGAGCTTGGTATGCCAAAATGGACAAATTTCTTATTGACACAGATTCTCTAGATGCCATTCTGATCCTAATGTCTATACTAAGAAAGTAGGAAGCCATCTCATAATCCTTGTCCTTTATGTTGATGACCTTATCCTTATTGGTAGTGACTCAAAACTTTTAAATCATGTGAAAACCAACATTAAGAAGAAATTTGAAATGGCAGACTTAGGTTTTTTGCACTATTTCCTTGGCCTCCAAGTTTTGCAAACCAATGAAGGATTTTTTCTTTCCCAGTCTAAGTATGCTTGTGACGTTCTTCATCACTTTCATATGGATGATTGTAAACCAACCCCTTCTCCCTTCCAGTATGGAGTCAAGCTTACTTCCACCTGTACTTCTCCCGAAGTTGATGCCACCCTGTACTGTCAGTTAGTTGGTAGCCTCTTATACTTGACTCATACCCATCCTAATCTTTCCTTTGATGTTGGTCTTGTTTCTCGGTATATGAAAACACCCCATGAAATCCATTAGAGAGAAACTAAAAGGATACTTTTCTATGTTTGTGGTACAGTTCAGTTTGGGATACATTACAGTTCAGGGGGGACTCCTTTATTGATTGGTTTCATTGATTCAGATTGGGCCGACAACCCAAATGATTGGAATTCTATTGCAGGTTATGTTTTCAGCCTTGGTTCAGGACTTGTCACTTGGGCCTATAAGAAGCAACAAGATATTGCACTTTCTTCAGCAGAAGTAGAGTACCGAGCAGGGGTAAATGCAAGTCAGGAAGCCTTGTGGCTTCGACAAATCCTTTCAGAGTTTGGATTTGAGCAGCAACATCCGACTAGCCTTTGGTGCGACAACTAGAGTGCCTTCAAGCTCGCCAAAGACCATGTTCAACATCAACGCAACAAGCACATCAATCTACACATTCACTTCATCTAAAAGCTCATTCATGATCAATTTATTGAAGTGCTCTTTTTCCCTACAAAAGATCAAGTTGCAGACATTTTCACAAAGTCTCTTACAAAAGCAAAATTTTCCAAACTTCGATCTATGTTAGGAGTTCATGAAGTTGTCATTAAGGGGGGATAGGCTCTAATGCCTCCTTCCTTCTCCTATTGTGTCACTATTGTAAATCCTTCAGTCCTATCCCAAGTTGTTCTTAAGGGGGGATGTTAAGATATTTAGACACTTAGGAGTTAGTTAATATCTACTTGGTCTAATGTGTCATTAGGTAAAAGTGTGTTTCTTTAGTATGCATTAGTATGCATTTGTAGTTAGGAAATACAATGGTCACGATATGTTCCCGACATAGAGTGATCCGACAGGTCATATTCTCCTCGATCTTAACAACCATTGATCCATGGATTAACACCTGATTGGTCCATGATCTCTATTTAAAGAGCATGGAGGGTCATTTGTTGATGATCGATTGTAAGAAAATCTCTTGTAAAATCTCTCTGTAATATTTTTATTTTGCATTAATAAACTGCTCCAAGTGGCCGTGTTGGCTAGGGCCATGGATGTTTCCCCGTAGGGGTTTTACCACGTCAAAACATCGGTGTGGCTTAACACCCGATTGGTCCATGATATCTATTTAAAGAGCATGGAGGGTAATTTGTCGATGATCGATTGTAAGAAACTCTCTTGTAAAATCTCTCTGTAAGATTTTTATTTTGCATTAATAAACTGCTGCAAGTGGCCGCGTTGGTTGGGGCCGTGGATGTTTCCCCGTAGGGGTTTTACTACGTCAAAACATCAGTATGTTGATATTTGATCTGGTCATGTGAGTGGTTATTGAAGGTGTTCGTCCTCTGTTGGAATACCTATGTTGTCAAACATATGATCTCACTATGTACTTTGAAAAGAAAAAAGTTCTTATGTTAGACATCTTAGGCAAGTGTTTGAAATATGTCACAAGTATGGAATATTGTTGAACCCGAAGAAGTCGATATTTGGGGTTCCTAAAGGAAACCTTCTTGGGAATATAGTTTCAAAGGATGAGGTAAAGTTTGAACTTGGAAGGATTAAAGGTATCAAAGAAATATCCTTGCCTTGGAACAATAAATCCATGTAGTCATTTTTCAGTAACATCAACTTTATTTGAAGATTTATCCCAAATTTTGTCAAAATAACAAATCCCATAAACAAGTTTCCTAAGAAAGATATGGGTTTCAAATGGGATGAGAATGGAAAGTCATCTTTCTATTCTACAAAAGAATCCATTTTGAAACCCCCCGTGTTAGTAAGTCTAGATTATTTGAAGGATTTCCAAGTTTTCTCCTTTGCCTCCAAGGATACCATTGCGTGTGTTTTTCTTCGGAATAATGATCAAGGTGAGGATAAACCTATAGATTTTATGAGTAAAGTTATTAGAGATTTTGAATTGAAGTATTCAATCATGGAAAATCATTCCTATTCTCTTGTTAAGTCGCTAAATCATTTCAGAACCTATGTGGGTTACTCAAAGATAATTGCCTATGTTCCTCACTTTGTAGTAAAAGATATTTTGGCTCAACAAGATTGTTTGGAAACTAGAGGAAAGTGGGTGTCTAAGATTCAAAAGTATGATTTGGAAATTAAATCCATAAATTTGATAAAGGGTCAAGGATTAGTCCAGATGATGGAAGAAGGAAATGAAGTTTCCCTTGGTATGAAAGAAGATCCCTGCCA
>JASDQU010436063.1:104860-118346 GCA_032191745.1 Picea mariana | reverse complement strand
AGTTCATATTATCCTCGATATTAACGACCTTTAATCCATGGCTTAGCACTCGATTGGTCCATGATCTCTATTTAAAGAGCATGGAGGGTCATTTTTCGATAATCGATTGTGAGAAAATCTCTTGTAAAATATATCTGTAATATTTTTCTTTTGCATTAATAAACTGCTCCAAGTGGCTGCGTTGGCTAGGGCCGTGGATTTTTCCCCATAGGGGTTTTACCACGTCAAAACATCGGTGTGTTGATATTTGATCTGGTTGTGTGATTGGTTACTAAAGGTATTTGTCCTCTATCGGAATTCCTATGTTGCCAAACATGGTATCAGAGCTTGTTTGAATACTCTCTCCTGTTCTAGATTGAGATCGTGAAGCCGAGTTTCCTCATATCCATTTTATAACATTTCATACATTTCTGGGCTGAGAGGACCATTACATTGCTTATGTAGTGCTCATTTCATTTGCGAACACTTTTTTTTTCACTCGAAAGGTTTCTGTTTTCCCAAGATATGGTCATTTCATTCAGATTCGAAGGTATAAAGCCTGAATACGCATTTTTTAAATTTTTGCAGAGTATTATTTTGGTTTTATACTATTTGTTTCTGAGATGATACTCTTTTATATATACATATTCTCTTTTCCTCGTGCCCTGTGTGATCTCAACAAATCAAAAACAGATAGGAAAATGTGCATCTTCTGGGTATGGTAACCGAGATTCAACCCTTGTTGTCATCGAGAAGAAAAATGTTTTTCTTGTGTGAAAAGAGTTTTCTTTTAGCATGATCTCCAAGGCCATATTGAACAACAACAACAACAACGACGACAATCCTCTTGCTAAACATTACAATATGTTTTGCTAGACCATTTGGTTAAAAGTTTCCTTATTAAGTAAGAGTTCTTGAGTTAAAGTCTCTCTTTTTGTTACTTTTTTTCAAAAAGTTCATGCTCAAATTGTAAAGTGAATTTCACTTCAAGTATAAAAGTGAATCACTATAAGTAGCTTTAATATTTTATTTTAGAGTTATTTATTTTGCATGAAAATTTTATTTTATAAAGTAACTTGATTGTAAAAGTGATCACTAATTCTCTTTATAAAAGTGGGTCACTTCATAAAACAACTTACACCACCATGTGGTCCTTTGGTTACCATTTATACCTTTTTTTTAAAAGGGAATAACTTTCACATATGAAGTACGTTTTTAGTGCCGTTTTTTAAAACAACATAAGTTTTCGAGATTTTTCCATCCATATCATCATTTTCAGTCTTTAAATCCATATTATATACATATTTAATATGGATTCTTCCATTAATATTTTACTTACTAACACCAACTACTTCCAATGGAAATCTCATGTGGAGGATTTATTAAGAAGTAAAGTCTTGTACCATATTACCTTAGGAAAGGAAAAAGAACCCATTGATGTTGATAATAAATTCAAATGGACTAATAGGAGTGACGAAGCACGTGGACTAATCAGAATGTCCATCTCTCCTGATTTAAGGTTCCATCTTAAAGAAATTGATGATCCCGATGAATCTTGAGAAAAAATTAAATTTGTTTTTGGTAAAATCAATATTATTCAAGCACAACAATTAGAAAATTAAGTACTCACTTTAAATCCAAGTGATTTTTCTTCGATTAGAGACTATCTATCTAAGTTTAAAACACTCAGAAATTTATGTGAATAATGTGAGATAAAGATGGATGACGAGTGTTGCATCTATATTATTCTCTCTAAGCTAGGTAGTGCATATTATGTGTTTGTATATACCTTTTATGCCATGAGGGTGGCTCTAGGGACAACTTATAAAAAACCCACTCTTGAGTCCTTTGGTGATTCTTTGATTGGAGAGGAACATAAACGTGTACATCTTGCAGTGATCAACACTACAAGTACCTCCAACAAATACTTAGTTTTTCAGCAGAAAGATAAACCCAAGAGTCCCAAGAACCAACATCCTCGGTAAAACAAGAAGCAACATAAGGGTCCCAAACCCACTTAGACAACTTCAACTCCTAATGGCGACAAAGGAGAAAAATATAAAAATAAGAAGACTGACATACATTGCAACTTTTGTGATAAATATGGTCACGATGAGTCCAAATGTTTCAATAATATGGAATCTTTAGAAGCAAGGATGAAGAAGGACAACATCAATATTGATTCTAATACTTCTTGTTCTTCTCATGGACATGCACTTTCTGTTTTTGGTTTCTCCTTCAATACAATTTCTACTTCTTATTCTGATGAGTGGCTTATTGATTCTGGAGCATCTTATCATATGGCTAAGGATAAAGACATATTTTCTTCTCTAAATGAATGTAACAACAATAAAATATTTGTTGGTGATGATATATCTCTTAGTGTTGAAGGATCTAGAACAATTCAAGTAGAAAATTGTCATTTCAATGATGTATTATATGTTGCAAGTCTTTCTTGTAACCTTCTATTAGTATATCAAATCACTCATTCATGTGAAGGTAAAACTGTATATTTTTTACCTCACCAAGTTGTAATCAAGGATCTAAAATATCCTAAGAATGTTCTTGCAACTAGAATTGCTGATGATATTACCAGGTTGTACAAATTTGACAACTTTGGGTCATCATATTTTTCATCAGTTTTTGTTGCTCATAGAGATGACTTAAGGAAACTTTGGCATGAGCGGTTTGGTCATCTAAACTATCGCTCATTCTAACAACTATGTAATCAATATATGGTGACTGGTCTTCCTCCCATTCCATGCAAAGATGGTGTTTTTGTCAGTTGTGTTCTCAACAAACATCATCAGGAAAATTTTGACAAACGTGCCTCTTGGCATGCCTCGGTCCCTTTGTAGCTTGTTCATAGTGATTTGGGTGGTCCACTTTCTTCTTCTTTTTTTGGGTGCAAGTACTTCTTAACTTTCATTGATTACTTTTCCAGATGTACTAGGGTTTACTTCTTAAAACATAAGAGCGAAGTTTTTGACAAGTTTTTTTCCTACAAGGCCCTTGTAGAAAAGTAATCTGGGCATCAAATTCAAAAGTTAAGAACATATAATGGAGGATAATATGTGAACAATAATTTTACAAGTCATTGCACTACACAAGGCATCAAAATGCAACACATTGTTCCATATACACCACAACAAAATGGTGTTGTTGAGAGAAAGAACCGCACATTAAAATAAATGGCTAATTGTATGATCCAATCTAAGGGATTAAGTCTAAAGTATTGGGAAGAAGTAATCAACTATGAAAATTGCATAGTAAATCACACTCCCACAAAGTCTCTTAAAAATATAACACCAGAATAATCTTGGACTAAAATTAAACCAGATGTAAGTGACTTTCCTGTATTTGATAGTATAACATGGGCTCACATTCTTGATGAGAAAAGGAAAGCATTGCAACCTAAAAGTGAGAAGTATATATTTGTTGGTTATTCTGCATATGTCAGAGGTTATAAACTTCTTCAACCCCATTGTAATGAAATTATTATTATAAGAGATGTTAAATTTGATGAAAATATCTTGGCCTGTGAGCCTAATTCGACGATTGTGCCTTCTATGGCCAGCAAGCCATCTTCAATGTTTGTGCCTTCTTCTGTTCCTATTCTATTTTATTCTTTAGATGATGATAATGAGGATAAAAATCCACCTCCTCCTGCTCAACTTCCTCCATATGATTCCTTTGAACCTGAACCAGCAACAATTCCACAGCTTCCTAGATGGGGTCATTCAACACGAGAAGTAGTTGGTAGTCTTGTTGATGATCCTTCAGATCAGCATTGAAAACATTCATAGTTCTAGCGATCCTTTTCTCTTTTGGCTCAAGTTTTAGATACTCATTATCCAGAGACATTTGAAGAAGCTTCAGGTCATCTAGATTGGGATACAACAATGAATGAAGAGTATCATTCTTTAATGGAAAACAATACTTGGGATCTTGTACCTCTTCCGAAAGGAAGAAAACTTGTGATATGTAAATGGGTCTACAGAACTAAGTATGCATCATATGGAAGTGTTGAAAGACATAAGGTTTTGGTTAGTTTCCAAAGGATTTTTCCAAGTTGAAAGAATTGACTATAATGAAACATTTTCCCCTGTAGCCAAAATAAATTCCATCCTCCTTGTTCTTTCCCTTGATGCCTCACATAAATGGGAGGTCCATCAAATGTATGTTAAATCCACCTTCTTGCACAGATATTTGCAAGAAGAAATCTACATGGAACGACCTCTTGGCTATGTCCAGAATGAATCTAGCCTTGTTTTTTTCCTTAAGAAATCTCTTTATGGTCTTAACCAATCTCCTCGAGCTTGGTATGCCAAAATGGACAACTTTTTTTATTGACACCAGATTCTCTAGATTCCATTCTAATCCTAATGTCTATAGTAAACAAGAAAGTAGGAACCCATCTCATAATCCTTGTCCTTTATGTCGATGACCTTATCCTAACTGGTAGTGACTCAAAAAATTTAAACCATGTGAAAACGAGCCTTAAGAAGAAATTTTAAATGACAAACTTAGGTTTTTTTCACTATTTCCTTCGCCTCCAAGTTTTTCAAACCAATGAAGAAATTTTTCTTTCAGGTATAAGTATGCTTGTGACCTTCTTTGTCACTTTCACATGGCCAATTGTAAACATCCCCTTCTCCCTTCCAATCTGGAGTCAAGCTTAATGCCACCTATACTTTTTCTGAAGTTGATTCCACCTTGTACCGTTAGTTAGTTGGTAGCCTCTTATACTTGACTCATACCCATCCTGATATTTACTTTGTTGTTGGTCTTGTTTCCTTTTATATGAAAACACCCCATGAAATCCATTGGAAAGAATATAAAATGATACTTCGAGATGCCCATGGTATATTTCATTTAGAGATACATTACAATTCATGGGGGGACTCCTTTATTGGTTGGTTTCACTGATTTAGATTGGGTCGATGACCCTGATGATCAAAAGTCCACTGCAGGTTATGTTTTTAGCCTTGGTTCATGACCTGTCACATGGTCCTGTAAGAAACAAGAGGCTATTCCACTTTCTTCAGCAGAAGTAGAGTACTGAGCAATGGTAAATGCAAGTTAGGAAGCCTTGTGGCTTCAACGGATCCTTTTAGAGTTTGGATTCCAGCAGCAGCATCTAACCAACCTTTGGTGTGACAATTAAAGTGTCGTCAAGATCGCCAAAGACCCATTTCAACATAAGTGGAGCAAGCACATCGAGCTACACATGCACTTCATCAGAAATCTCATTCATGATCAATTTATTTAAGTTCTCTTTTTCCCTACAGAAGATAAAGTTGCACACATTTTCACAAAGTCTCTTACATAAGTGAATTTTTCCAAACTTTGATCTATGTTAGGAGTTAAAGAAGTTGTCATTAAAGGGGGATAGGATATAATGCCTCCTTCCTTCTCCTATTATGTCACTATTGTAAATCCTTCAATCCTATCACAAGTTTCTTTTAAGGGGGGATGTTAGGATATTTTAGATACTTAGGACTTAGTCAAGATATACTTGGTCTAATGTGTCGTTAGGTAAAAGTGTGTTTCTTTTGTATGCATTAGCATGCATTTGTAGTTAGGAAATCTAACGGTCACGATGTGTTCTCGACAAAGAGTGATCCGATGGTTCATATTCTCCTTGATATTAACGACCATTGATCCATGTCTTAATACCCGATTGGTCCATGATATCTATTTAAAGAGCATGGAGGGTCATTTTCTGATGATTTATTTTGAGAAACTCTCTTGTAAAATATCTCTATAATATTTTTCTTTTACATTAATAAACTTCTCCAAGTGGTCTCATTGGTTGGGGTTGTGGATGTTTCCCCATAGGGGTTTTACCACGTCAAAAAGTCAATGTGTTGATCTTTTATCTGGTTGTGTGAGTGGTTACTGAAGGTGTCCATCCTTTGTTGGAATACCTATGTTGTCGAATAGTTATAACTGGACTGTGTCACATCCAATATATCTCCCCAGTTATCTTGATTTATCCTCACATAGCTCCATAAGTAATCCTCCAAAAGTTCATTGATTCATTCCATATATCCATTTATCTATGTATGGAAGCTATATCTCATCAATAAATTCATCCCGACAAGCTTGAATAGTGTTTTCCAAAACTTCCCGGTGAATCTTGTGTTGAATTTTCAGTAAGAAAGGTTAAGCATGAAGTTCATTCCATTTTTAGAATTTATCTTAATCATAACCAATAATTTTGCAACAACCAAGATCACAAGAAGAAACACCATGCACAAAAACACAATAAGTATCTTGGGAAACCCTTCTCAACAAGGGAAGAAAACCCAACCAAATTCTTTTCTATATTCTTCAAGAGAAATACCTTCACCACCAAGAAAACCTAGCACACAAGAGGGTGCTTACAAACCCTAGAAGACTAGTGCCCAAGAGAGGTGCACACTTTTCCAAAGAAGGTGTACTTTCTTAAATTTCCAAAATCACACAAAAGATATATTTCCTGAATGGGGAATTTATCTTTACCTATACTATATTGAACTGGTCAACATAAGTGTCTATTGGCACAACAGGGTTGACCGCTCTATCTCATAATATAATTAATGTTAACTAGATTAATTATCTTTTACATTAATTATCAATCACATTAAGGTGGGGCCAACCTGTACCCTTTACATTAAAATTAGGGTTAGAGGTAGGTCTAACTCTTGAAAAATATAGCAAGGGATCTTATACACTAGGACACATTAGTGCTCATACACTAGGACACATCCATAGGGATGTCCATATCTATGGCTCACTGCATTACACAGAAGAACCACTTCTTCACTAGTGCTCAACCACTAGGATCACGTTCACCTATGCTCATCCATAGGCACGTCCATTCAATAGATCGTCTTTCCCACTGCATTACACAGGAGAGTCATCTGGAGTTTCTCATCAACTCTCGACTCAGAGGAGGCTAATACATCATCTTCATTTCTATTCTCATGACGATGCACCCAACACTTTGGGATTTCACATGTTCACCTTGTGCTCAGCCAGAGGCACGTCCAACTCTGCAGATCTCCTTTCTCACTATGTTACACAGGAGAATAATCTAGATTTCTTCTCAACTCTCTATAAGGAGACGGACATCTCTATGTTCCAACTCTGTCTCAGATAGGAACTACACACCCCTCTCAGGGGATCTCTCTTAGGTTTGTGTCCTAGAGAATGTCTCACATAGCTGCAATCATCAACACTCCCTCTCAGCTAGGGAGGCATTCTTCATCATGCCATGTCTCACACGAATGTACTTTGAAATTTGTCTTGGTTGTAGTCATCAACACTCCCTCTCAACTAGGGAGGTATTCTTCACCAAGATAATTTGGTGAATATGTCTGTAATATTCTCATGAGTAGGAAGGTACTACATGTGCACTATTTTCCTCTGCATCATATCTGTGATATAATGATATTTCATCTCAACATGTTTCGATCTATCAAGAAACACTAGGTTCTCCAAAGAGATTTACACATGGCTCTTGGTTATCATCATAGGATCCATCTCATGATCAAGTAAATCTTTCAGAAGCTTGTGAAGCTATATGGATTTGCACATTCGAAGCTACTTACTCGGCTTCTGTGGTACTTAAGGTCACAGAGTTTTGTTTCCTAATGCATAAAGAAACCTTGGTAAAATTCACGATAAGACAACAACCAGATGTTCTCTTCATTTCCACTGTACTATCTTCTTATTCTTCATATCACTGCAAACTCAATTCTATACCGGAGACATATAACATACCATATCTAACTATGCCTTGTAGATATCTCAATACATGTTTCACTACTGTCCAGTGAGTCTTTCTCAGTTGACCCATGGAATGACGAAGTAGATTCACTGCATAGCATGAATCAAGTCTGGTGTTAACTAGATACATCAGTGATCCAATTAGTTGTGGATGAATCTCATCTAAATCATCATCATTCATTTTCTTCAAATCCATCACTGTGTATTTGCATTCTGTCATACTGAACTTCTTTAATATTCTCACTGTATATTTTCCTTGACTCAGGAAAATCTCATCGGTCCTCTGTCATACTTCTTGTCCCAAGAAGTAGTGTATCATACTCATATCATTCATCTCGAAATTAGAATTCAAAGCTTACTTGTATCAACAACAAGGATTTATGAATAAGTCATCAAAATCATGCTCTTTTCACCAACACTGTAATAACATAGGTTTAGATAAATAATACTCTTGTTGAAACCCAAACTCATCAAGAATCCATCCATCTGATGTAGTTTCCAACTCATGGATGATAGTATGGATGTAAGTGTATCAGGATTACTGGATCAAGTGTCTCATCATAGAAAACTCCCTCTATTTGTGAGAATCCTTTGGCTATAGATCTTGATTTGTATTTCTCGACACTTCCATTAGCTGCATGTTTGATCTTATAGATCTACTTGGAATTTACCATAGACTTCCCTTCTGGTCTCCAAACAATATCTTATACATCATTATTTTAATATTTACTGGTATTCTTTTGCTATGGCATCTCTCCATACGTGTTCTCCTGTTGTGTTTCCATGAAAAGGAGGATCAAAATCAATGAAGTGGCTCATGACTGAAGGATAGCTCAAAAATCTATTTTCCTTTCTCGAGATATGACTTGAGGGGATTGTATGTTCCTCTACGTCTTGCAGAGTGAGCCAAGGCAGGCTTGATATTCCATACTACAATATATATGGGAATATTAACTGGAGCAACTGAATCAACTGGAATAATGTTTTTCTCCCTTTGAAATACTGAAGGGGGAGAAGGTATTGTCTCACCGTCAATCTCCATCTGATACTATCTGGATCTTTGAAAGGATATCTCTTCTTCAAGGAAAACATCTATGCTTGTCTCAATTTGTCTCTGACTAGGAATGACAATCTAGAATATCTTTGAAGATTCACTGTTATCCCATAAGTGTACCATTTCTCCTTGAATGGTCTATCTTGGAATTCTTCTCTTTGGGTACATGAAAATACATTGGGCACCCAAATATCCTAAAGTGTTCAATCTTAGGATTCACTCTTGTGAAGGCTTCTTCAAGAGTTATGTTTTTCAAAGTCTGGTGAAGAATCTTGTTCTGAACATATACTGTGTCATGCATGCTTCTTCCCATAGAATCATAGAAGGATTCTGATCATGTATTATTACATTGGTTTCTTTAATGATGGTTCTATTCTTCCTCTTTCTCAAATAGTTTTGACTCCCTCTGAAGGATAAACATGTTCCTGATTTGTTAACCTATCTAGAACAAGAAAACAAGAGGAACCAAAATAAGAATATCTCCTAAAGGAGAATAATGAGTACATCTCTAGAATCAAAACAATTTAAGGATTGTTGTCTCAACTACAACACCTACTTTTAATGTAGAAAAATTTATAAATATAGGTTAGAGGAATGATAATTTCAACAATCAAACCTGGAGCCTTCACTACCAATGTGTTATTCTTATGAATGCACTAAGATCCCTCTGGATCCATGACTTTAGAAAAGGTTCCTTCCTCCTGCAATTACCCTTTGACAATGATACAAGTAATACATATACAAGTGCATACCTGAGGATGCTAAGATGGTTTCTCCAATGTAACCTGGTTGATCTTTGTCCTCTGAGATATTTCATGAAGAAGGTATTCACAGTTTCACCTTTTTTCATGTTGTTTCTTCAAAGTTGGCCCCTCAATGTAAGAGCTTATGTAGATGATTGGCTTCCTTGTCTTGTCGCTATCTTTATTCTATTCATCAATAGTTGTCTCTAGTAAACATTTTTGTATCACCCACAATAAGTTTTCTTCTGAAGTCTTGTCTTCCAAAAACTTCAAGTTGCTTGATCCATCAAGCTTATATTCCATCATAGTTTTGTTCGTCATATTTTTAGGTTCTTCACAAACCCTTGTTAACTGGGCTAGAAAACCTAACAACTAGTCTAGGCTATCAACATTAGGTTTTTTGGGGCTTATGAATGCCAAAAATAAGCTTTGAAAGTTATAAGAACATAGGTAATCTTGAAGGCTTCTTCAAAGAGATACAAAAACCCTAAAAGTAAAAATCTATAGAAAATTGTGAAACCCTAGAAACCCTAGGGCCAAATTGTGAAACCCTAGAAACCCTAGGGCCAAATTTTTAAAATGCTCGTAATTTGACTCTGAGAGTCTCTGGAGGTGTGCTAGAGAAGGTCGTACTATACTATGCCACAATTTTTCTCAACATCCAAGTTTTAGGGGATGAAACACCAAAAATAAGATGGTTGTATAGAATTTATGGGAACCTTAGGAGGGTTGTACGGTTCTCCAAAAGAGGAGGGAAGACTGGTAAAAGCTTGTAGCTTGTGCAATGGGTTCTTGAAGACATATGATCTGAAACCATGTTGAATTTTCAATAAGAAAGGTTAAGCATGAAGTTCATTCCATTTTTATCATTTATATTAACCACAACCAATAATGTTGCAACAACCAAGATCATAAGAAGAAACACCATGCACAAGAACACAAGAAGTATCTTGGGAAACCCTTCTCAACAAGGGAATAAAACCTAACCAAATCCTTTGCTATATTATTCAAGAGAAAGAACTTCACCACCAAGAAAACCTAGCACACAAGAGGGTTCTTGCAAACCCTAGAAGACTAGTGCCTAAGAGAGGTATGCACTTTTCCCAATAAGGTGTACTTGCCAAAATTTCCAAAATCACACAAAAGATATATTTCCTCAAAGGGGAATTTACCTTCACTTATAATAGACCGAACCGGTCAACATAAGTGTCTATTGGCATAAAAGGTCCGACCTCTATATCTCAAAATATAATTAATATTAACTAGATTAATTATATTTTACATTAATTATAAATCACATTAAGGTGGGGCCAACCTGTACCCTTTGCATTACAATTAGGGTTACAGGTATGTTTGACTCTTGAACAATATAGCAAGGGATCTTATACACCCACTAGTTCTCATCCACTAGGGGAACATCCATAGGGATGTCCATATATCTAGTTCACTGCATTACATAGAAGAACCACTTCTTCACTAGTGCTCAACCACTAGGATCACGTTCACCTGTGGTCCTCCATAGGCACGTCCACTCAACATATATTCCTTCCCACTGCATTACATAGGAGATTCATCTGGAGTTTCTCATCAAATCTCTTCTTAGAGGAGAATAATACATCATCTTCATTTATGTTCTCATGACGATGCACCCAACACTTTGGGATTTCACACGTTCACCTTGTGCTCAGCCACAAGCATGTCCAACTCTGTAGATCTTCTTTCTCACTGTGTTACACAGGAAAATCATTTGGATTTATTCTCAAATCTCTGTAAGGGGGAGGCCATATCTATGTTCCATCTCTGTCTCAGATAGGAACCACACACCCCTCTTAGGGGCTCTCTCTTAGTTTTGTGTCTTGGAGAATGTCTCACATAGCTACAATCATCAACACCTTGTATCACTGTTAGAAAATTTGTTCAACGGAAGACCCCGATACTTTACTACATGTTTGAAACAAATACGCCCACCTCTTCTTCTCCATAAGTTGTCTTCATGGGAATGAAAACTACGTACTTGGAAAAATGATCAACCATGAACATGATCCTGATGTACCCTTTTGCGAATGGAAGTTGGATGATGAAGTCCATCAAAATGCTTACCCAAGGCTTCTTTGGAATAGAAAAAGGTTGCAACATATCTACTTGCATTATGGTGTCATCGTTGTCTTGTTGACAAATAAGAAAAGTCTAGAAATGGTATTCTACATAGCGGACCATACGCTCGTATAAGTATCCTCTCTCCAACAATGCCAATGTTCTATGCTTTCCTTGGTGGGAATCCCAAGACGAGTCATGCAATTCCTTCAAGAGATCCTTGTGGATATTAATTCACTTAGGAACATAGAGACATTCACTGAGATAAAAGATACCATCGTGAAGAAAGAACCTCCTGATATTCCCCTCCTCTACTTTCTTCATAATTTTCTTCAATGTTGGATCAACTTGCAATCCTTCTTTAATATTTTATCATAACTATGTCAACGCATGAATATGGCTCCCATCCGTTGTAGTAGGTGATTTTTCTTTCTCAAGTGAATCTATCTAAGCCTTCCTACTCAAATTGATGATGAAAACTGATCCAGGTGGAAATTGGTGGCTACCCACCTTGTTTATGGATAAATTCGTGAGTGCGGACACAGACCAATCTCCCCAGATCCACCTGGATCTGGAACAAAATGTGACAGAATACTACTCTTTCCCTAGATCTAGCTATTGAATGAACTAAGAGAAATGGATGGTGGACATACCTTATGAACGCTCTCCTTTAATCTATGTTTTTCCTCGCTCTGCTCCGATGCTCTTGTGTCGTCCAATCACACCAACACAAACCAATCACAGCAAAGGCATTAATCTATTCAACACCTAGTCTATACATGTGATCAAGGAATCATGTAATAAAATGACATCATCATTATGGGAAAGGGACATATTCATGTATTGCATTAACTGAAAGAGAAATATACAACCTGAGCCTTGATGTCGTAGATCTCCTTTCGATGGCTCCTAGCTTTGACACACACACTTGCTCAAGCATGAAGAAGTTGAAACACATATGATGACCTTGATGTTGTCTCTTGCTGCTGTAGCTTCAATCCTTCACAATCTTGCACAAGTTCTCCAATCAATCTCTTGCTAGCTTGCTTCTTCTTCTAACTTCTAACCATTTCCATGAGCAATCCCCTCAATATATAGGAGAAGATTGATTAGTTACTTGGATAGGGAACAATCCCATGATATCTGGAAAGCCAGTATTTTGCCAACCATTCGAACTCCAACTCATCCTTCTAGAAGATTCCTTCTAGAAGGATCGAGAACTTATTCATTTTCCTTATTTAAAAACAAGTTTTCACCCTGGCCTTGATCACAGTGCGAGAGGTTCGCAGTCAAGCTGAATGCAGTCTACGGGAATAAAGGATTCTCGTAGGAGAATATATATGCAGCCTACGAACTATTTTCAAAATATGATTTTGAGAAAATGACAAGTGTAACCTTCTTCAAGAAAATGTTCTTAATGAAGAGTTTGATCTTCCATTATCATGTCATGATCATAATATCATCTCGATAACCAAAAATGTGGATAACGGAATGCCCCCCAAAGTCTGAGAGTGGAACCAGTGACAGTCAATAGACTTTGTAAGTTGTATGTGTGTGTCAAGAACCAAGAGCACATCTAATCAGAGACCTGCAAACATCCAAGCATCAACAGAAAATCATATGTATCAATTCCTGAGGTAGGCATTCCCATACTCAGATCATAGACTGATGACATCATAAATCAAAGTCATGGCCACCAATCATACACTGTAGATCCATGTAGTCATGTCATAACATAGCACAGCCACCTGAATACACTGTGGATCCGTGCGGCAAATTTTTAATCAAGACGACATAGCCACGAAACATACACAGTGGATCTATGTGTCGCAAATAATAC
>JASDQU010436063.1:70846-87541 GCA_032191745.1 Picea mariana | reverse complement strand
TTTTGTAATTATTTTCTTTAATTATCTTCAGGGCATACATGTACTTCCTTCTTCAATTCACTTTGTCATCTTCAAAAATTTATTTCTCTTCAACCATGAGGATCCACGTGATGTGACACATACCACCAGAAATAAGCATCACACAGCTCTAAAGCCAAAGATGAATTGCTTTCCCATATTCTTTCTCAAAATCACATGCCCATATTGTGGTCCAAAAATGTTTTTTTTTTTTTTTGGATAATAAACTCTTAAAGATTGAAACAATTAATATATAAATGATAATAATTAACCATGTATTGATAAAATAGACTAAATCTAATTTAAATCAATGCATAATCAATTAATAAAAGAATATGAAGATATTATAATGAAAATAAAACCATTTTACTCATAGAACAAAAGCCATTAACCAACCTGGAATGACATATTCTTGTTTGAAAATACTTGTCCATTCTCCCAAACATTCCAACTATCTGTTACTCCATTTGAAAAGAATAAAAAATTTACAAAAGAAATAATATACAAAAGAGAGAGGATAAAAATCCTCCTCTCCAATTCTTGTATCCTTCTGTCTCTGAACTTTCTCATATATTTATACAATTAGTGAACTGTCTAGGCGTCACTAATAATTTTTGCCACCTGAAATTTTCCTCGTAAAGAGACATTAATCTCTCTCAAGTCGTGCATTTTTTGGGGAAAATTTATGTACGGACAGTAAATGGGTTTTCAACCGTTTCTTCAAATTCCTCACGGTTTGGCTACAATTAGTCCTGCAAAATAGTTTGTCTTATCTTGACGCCTTTCCAAATTTTATCTGTTGTTGCTCATAAACTTATTTGTAGCAATCCAATCTTATTTTTGGATCAATCATTTTGAATGTATTTGGATAATACAATCAAGCCATGATGAGATCCATATCAAATATTTGATAATAGAAACCTGTGAAAGAAAAGGAAACCTAAATTAATAACCTAAAAATTGTGAATAAAACAAAATCTAGAACAAAAAAATAAAAAATGAATTTAAACTAACTATAAGTTCTAAACAAACATTGTTTATAATTTCATTTTAAATATGATCTTAAAATTCTAGAAGCTTCAAGATAATGGAGAAGAGAAAAATATTAATTTTGTTTTTTTACGAAATCAAACAAATCATAGATAAAAAAAAAAATTAATTATTATTTTTATTTTGAAATGAGATGCAAAATGAAAAAAAGAATTTAATTAATTAATATCACCAAATGTTTTTATGAAAATGAGAAATCAACCAAGATATTATTTAATGAATCATTGAACCCATTATCCAAAATAGTCAAACTTGCTAATGAACAAAAGAAATAACACATAATCATAATTTAAACGAAAGTAAACAGATGATAAAAATTAACGTTTTTGTTTAAATTGAGATTTCTATGCTCGTTTCTAAATTTTGACATATACTCTTGTAATGAATGTCTCATACTATATTGAATGTATTTATTTTTTCTCAAAGCAAGCCAAGGTATGGAACTATTTGAAAATCTTGATTCTGTAGCTCATTATAATTATTAAGATTCTAATGGGGGACCTTTAAATTTTGTAAAAATTTAGAGGCAGTTGTTGGGGCCCAACACCACCTTTGATTGAGAGATTAAAAAGGGGGGAGAATAAGAAGTTTGGTTGCTTGGCTTGAATAAGTACTTTAGAGTCCATGACTACTCTGAAAATTTAAAGGTTCGAATAACCATATTTAACCTGAATAGGAAGGCCTCCATTTGGTGTGAGGACCTTAGGAATGTGAAAGGAATCCATGAGAAAGACTTGTTATGGAAACATTTTGAGAAATACTTCAAGAAGAAGTATCTTTCAGAAAAGTACTTTGATGGGAATATCAAGCAGTTCTATGAACTCAAGCTCAAACAAATCACCATAGATTAATATATCAACCAATTTCTTGAGCTAATGAGGTATGTCCCCTACATTAAGGATGAAAAAGTAAAAATCCAACTATTTATTAGTGGATTACCTCGGTCATACTGGGAAAGAATTGACTTTGATGAGCCAAAGACTTTAGAAGATATTAGTCGGAAGGAAAGGTATTTCTATGAGCAATTCAAGAATAAGACAAAACCCCATAAATACTAGAAGAAGAAAAACAATTCGGAATTCAAGAAGCAAGGATCTAAATCCTCAAGATTTAAGAACCATGTAAAAATATCTAGGATGAGCCTTCCTACTAGAAGTGTGTATCAACAAAAATTTTCACTCCAGAATGGAAATAAACCATTCGAAGTAGCCCCAAGTAAGACTCATAACGCAAAGAGAGAACCATTGAAATGTTGGGGTTGTGGAGAAAAACATTTGCTAAGGGATTATCCACATAGGAAACATAAAAATAGGAGGGTCTACAATGTCCAAGAGGCTACCAAAGTCAATGATGTGGCTAGGAGCATGCCACAAATTTATGCATCCTTGGATAATAGACAAGACAACCAACAAGCTTTAGTGATGGAGATGGAAGGTATGATTTCCAACCATCATATTTCCATTTTAATTGACCTTGGTTCTAATTTGAGTTATGTTTCCACTCAAACTATTAAGAAATGCAGATTGCAACAAGTTAAACATGTTCAATCATGGATTCTACAACTAGCCACTAGAATCAAAAGAAAAGTAACATAGGTCATACTAGCATGCAAATTCATTATGAATGGATTACCCACCTGAGCAACCTTAAACATGCCCCCTTTAGGGTCTTATGACTTGTTGATTTCCATGGACTAGTTGGTTGCCTATAAAGCCAAGTTGGACTATAACAATAAAAATTTGTAGTGTGAATATGGAAAAGGGAGAAGGATAACCCTACAAGGGATTCCAAATTTTGTCTCAATGAGACAAATATCATCCCCCCAAGTGAAGAAGTATTTCAGAAAGGGATGTCCCTTGTATGCAATACAAGTGTTGAACTCTGTTGAGAACAAAAAACCCATCCTAGAGGACCATCCCATATTAATAGAGTATAAATATGTATTCCAAGAAGAGGTTCCAGGTCTACCTCCAATAAGGGACATTGAATTTTCAATAGAACTTGTACCAAGAGTAGTTCCAATGTCTAGAACACCCTATAGAATGAGTACACCAGAGCTAGATGAGATCAAACTACATTTAAAAGAGATGTGGGACAAAGGTTGCATTCAACCGAGTGTGTCTCCATGGGGATCATTATCCTTGTTTGTGAGAAAGAAGGATGGTACACTTAGACTGTGCATATATTATAGACAACTCAATAAGGTGAACATCAATAATAAGTATCCCTTACCAAGGATTGATGGCTTGTTCGACCAATTAACAGGTGCTACAATATTCTCCAAGATTGACTTGAGGTTTGGATACTATCAGGTTAGAATTAATGATGAAGACATCCACAAAACAACCTTTAGGACGAGGTATGGTCACTATGAATTTGTGGTGGTGCCATTCAGGATAACCAATGCACCAACCAATTTTATGTGCTTGATGAATATTTTGCATAGTAAATTATTAGACAGATTTGCATTGGTTTTCATTGATGATATCCTAATATATTCTAAGAATAGGGAAGAGCATGAAGAACATATCAAGTTAGTGCTTCAAGTACTAAGAGAACATCAACTCTATGCTAAGTTTATTAAGTGTGAATTTTTCCAAAAACAAGGCCATTACTTAGGCCATGTTATTTCTGAAGAAGGGGTGGAAATTGATCCTGACAAGATCGAAGACATTATGGATTGGCCTAGCCCAAAGGATGTATCCGATATCATATCCTTTATGGGCCTAGCAGGGTACTATAGGAAGTTCATAAAAGGATTTTCTAGGATTCGTTGCCCAATCACTTCCCTTCAGAAAAAGGGAGTTAAATTCATTTGGACATCAGAATGTGAAGAAAGATTTCAAGAGATGAACTACCTTCTAACTAATGCACTTGTGCTGAAGATTGTGGACCCAAACAAGGACTTCCTTGTGTGTACATATTCCTACAAGGAAGGGCTCAAAGGACTCCTTATGCAAGAAGGACATGTGATTTTCTATGAATCCAAAAAATTGAATGAGCATGAAGTCAACTATGTGACCCATGATGTGTAATTGATTGCCATAGTGCACGCTTTAAAAAACTGGAGGCATTACTTCTTAGGTAGAAGATTTGTGCTTATGACAGACCATAGTGGATTGAGATATTTGTTTGACCAACCAAAACTAAATGTTAAACAAGATAGGTGGATGGCTTTCCTTAGTGAGTTTGATTTTGAAATCAAACATATCAAAGGAATGTAGAATAGGATGGTTGATTCCCTTAGTAGAAGTATGAAAGTGATTCACTTGGTAGCTATAAGCGCTAGTGAATCAAACATCAAAGAGAGAGTCAAAAGTGAACAATAAACATTTTCATTTTTAAAGACCGTGACATCATACCTAAAGAAAGAGCCCACAATGATGATGTATGAACCCTATCAGATGTTTAATGATGGCCTACTAACTTACAAAGTTATATTGTATATTTTGAATTGTGACGACTTGAAGAGGTTCGTAATGGATGAACTATAAAAAATACCATATACTAGTCATGATTGTTATTAGAAAATGATCATAGCCACTAGGAGACTATTTTATTGGATCACACTGAAAAATGACATAGTTGATTACTTATCTAAGCATCTAGAATGTCAGCAAGTTAAGGTAGAGCATTAGAACCCAGTAGGGTTGTTGCATCCCCTACCAATTCCAGAATGGAAATGGGAAACTATCTCCATGGATTTCATCATAGGGTTACCAAAATCAACTAAACAGAACGACACCATCATGGTAGTTGTGGACAAAATGAGCAAGGTTTCTCACTTCATTCTCGTCAGCTCAACTTTCCTGGCAATAGATATTGTCAGGCTTTTCATGAAAGAGATATTTATACTACATGGCATATCTAAGGAAATTATATTCAACATATATACAAAATTTACTTCAAACTTTTGGAAATATTTGTTTGAAGGTATCGAAACAAAATTGCTATTTAGTACAACCTATCACCCTCAAATGAATGGGAATACAATGAGGGTAAACCAAGTGTTATAAGAGATCTTGAGGATGCATATAATGCATAAAACTAATAAGTGGGAATACTACCTACCACTGGTAGAAGTTTCCTACAACAATGGCTATCAAGAGTCGTTAAAAATGATCCCTTTTGAAGCCCTCTATGGAAGGCAATGCAATATTCCAATCAGCTGGAATAACCCAGTGGACAAAATCAGAATCGGGTCAGACATGCTAAAGGAAATGAAACAACAAGTAATTCACATTAGACAGAATCTGAAAATATCCTAGGATAGACAGAAGAGCTATGTAGACAGAGAAAGAACTCCTAGAGAATTCAAAGCAGGGGATCATGTGTACCTCCGAGTTAGACCCAGGAAAATCTCTTTGAGGATGGGATCATATTCCAAGATGGCACCTCAGTATTTTGTACCATTTGAAATTTTGTATAGAGTGGGACCTGCAGCTTATAGGCTAGAACTCCCTCCCACAGTGAAGGCACATGATGTTTTCCATGTTTCGTTATTAAAGAAATGTGTACCTGATTCTAATCATATTATTGATTTGTCTATGATTTTGGTGGAGACAAAGGGAGATTTTATAACAAAACCTCCATGCATAAGAGACAGGAAGGAGACCCCACTTACGAAACACTTTGGACAGTGGAAACACTTTGGACAAGATGAGGCCACATGGGAAATGGACGATGCCATGAGACAGACATATCCATTTTTGTTTACGTTTGTACATACAGAGCACATCAACAGATAGAAGATCGAGGATGATGTTCCTTTAAGGGGAGGGGATTGTAACACCCATGTTTCCCCCAGTATGTAAATAGAACTATAATTGGCCAAGAGACTATGGAAGACTAGATATGTGTGAATATCTAATTTGATAAACCTTTGTATAAAAGGTCAATGTATGTATTTTATCTTATTAACAGAAAATGGATAAGTGTTTCATAACTACTGAAAGGGGGTGTTTTCTAAGATAGGCCATGGATTCTATGAGAGAGATGGTGAGGGGAACCATAAATGGTTTATATGACCCCCACCAAACTGGTACCTTACTGGATTTAATGACTCAAAACCATCCTCTGAACTCAATATGAATTACCAGTCAGAGTGGTGGCTGGAAGAGTCCTCCTCAAGTGTTGATGAGGAGATGGGGAAGAGTACCCATATTTAATACTTCCATACCTGACCACGTGCTGGGGATTCAGACCCACACAACCTTGTTGAGAAAGTAAATAAAGAGGTAATTCATGGGTAGAGACTAGTTGAGCAGGAGATCTGTGAAGAGAGAAGAGTCGAAAGAGAAATATTGAGAAGAGAAAAGAGGATTTACAATTCTCTTGTTCGAGGAAGAACTTGGAAACAATGTCATTCTAGATGTAAGAAGTTTTTGGAAAGGTTTTTCATTACAATATGATAAACAAGGCTGGCGAATGATTGTGGAAGTACTCAGGCATACCTCCTTGCTTGGTACAGAGAAAAATCATGGCTAGGATTCTGTGGGAGGAGGAGAGTAACCTCCATCCCTGAATGTTGTTGAGTAAGAGAAAATGGTCTCTCTTAGAGCATTGTGGTCTATATTGGGGGTGGCCAATGGTAAATCCACCAAGCATGGTTGTGCCCATGGTTGGCTAGAAACAGACACCCCTTTCAGAAGTTTCTTCACGAACTCTGGTTTTCTGATAAGTATATTCATACTCTATGTACTGAAATGGGATTGGTTATTGAATATATGTATATGTATATGACTGAGTTCTGTGTTGAATGGTTAAGTTAGTAATATGCATTATATCTTTGTGAACTCATGTTTTTAAATGGGTGTATTCCTGACTCAGCTGAGTAGTTAAGGAGTTGTAATATGTAATCCTGCAATAGTGTCAGGGAAAGGTTTATTGGAATGTTTAAGCCTTGTTGGTATCTAAAATTTACCCATGTGGGAATTCCAAGTTCAAACCTTGTGGAAGGAAGATGCCTTCTTCATATTTTTCACCTTCATGATCAAGGTCTCATGCCCATAGACGTAACCCATTTACAATTAAATGAATTAGTGCATATCCCATGTTATGGGATTAATCAGTAAATGCACACATAAACCGATCTCCCTAAATCCACCTGGATCTAGAACAAAATAGAACATAATATGATTCTTTCCCTAAGCTCTAACTATTGAGTTTACTAGTTAACAAGAGATAGACAACATACCATTTAAATGTTGTTTCCTCTTGCCATTTCCATCCTATCTCCACTCTGGTGCTCCTATGATATTGAATATGCAAGGGATCACAAGCCAACCAAAGTGAAAGTAATTCAATATACTCAACAAGAACCTATGTATGTGATCAAGGAATCATACAATAAAACAAGACAAGTTTTATGGGAAGAAACATATCATTGTATCATATTAAAATTAAAGTGGGGATTACAACCAAATCCTTGATGTCGCAAGGTCCCCTTTTGATGACCCTTTTCTCCAACACACACACTTGCTCCAACCTTGAATGAAGAAGATCTACAATGACTTGATGAACTAAAATGAAGCACTCAAGTATGAGCTAAAGTAGAATTCCTCATCCAATTCTTAGCATATTCAAACATAGATTTTTCCATGAGAGATCCCTCTTTATATAATGTGAAAGATATATGGTTTAGGAGATTATGATGATCCCACCAAATCAAATAAACAAGTAAGATCCAAACTGTTTGGAGGCCACCTCATTTTCTAGAAGATCCCCTTCTAGAACATTCGTGAAACTTGAACTTTTCTTAGATTTTGACATCATCATACCCTAGGTATAGTGCAGCCTACAGAGATGTCGCATCCCAACCATAGAGAAGGGGGTGATGATCAAGCATCGTCTCACTCTATGTATATTGCATCTTGTGACGACCTTCCTTAATAGGTTTTTTGAGAAGAGAAAGTCAATCACTTTCCTCGTGAAAAAAGGATCTTTTTGGGAACATGAACACATGTTGTCAATGGATCACTGGGGTGACTAAAATAATGTGTAACATAATTCCCCCCAAAGTATGAAGCTAGAAATCGTGACAATCGAAATACTTTGTAGAATGTGTGTGTCGGAAACAAGGAGCGAAACGATTGGGAACCTGAAAACAATCAAGCATCATGATAATAATATACCATTGTTTGAGGTAGGAATTTCCATACTCAAATCAAAAAATGTCAAGTGAGTCATAGCCACTAAATATACACTGTGGATCCATGTCATTATGAATCAGCATATCCACCCAAAATACACTTTGGATCTATGCTCTAAAATGACTCAAATTCGGACATAGCCACGAGACATACAAAGTGGATCTATGTGTCAATACAAATCATGAATACTCCATCGCAACCTGGACCAGAATGATGTGATCTAGGGTCTTCATTTCCATCATCTCTAAGTACAAATATAACCATGCAATTACAGGTGTCAAAGTTGAACATGGTAGAAACCACTTGATTATCATTCATTAGTGAAAACTATTAACAAGTGTGAGGGAAATCACCATTGATTTCAATGAATCCCAAGGTACCCCAGTACAATTCAACAAATGTGAATAAATGAGTTGAATTTGAAAACTCGATGGAATCTTCAATCGGGGATCAATTATGTGAACCCATTGTTGAAAGCAAAGAAACCTACCATTGAGGCATGTAGGCTCCAAGGTACTAAATTATTTCTAAGTCTTGTTCCTCGATAATTGATGAAGGAGCATCGTAAGAAAGAGTAGAAGAGGAGGAAAGTTGGAGATGCACCAACACGTGTTTTGAATATGTTTTGAATTTGAAAGGATGAAGCATTAATGTAATATCTGGAAAATATATTTTTTCTTTTATGGTTTAGAGATTGAAACACAGATCTTGAGTGGTTTCTCTCATCTATCGGTTGTAGGCAATTAATCTAATAAATGTAAAGTAGACATAGGATTTAATTCTATTAGATAGCTTAGATTAGTAGGAGTGAAAAATCCAAAAATATCCCTCGTATGTATTGTATTCTATCACTACTATCAATAGCAAAAGAACAGACATGTAGATCAAGAGAATAGGACAGCAGAGAAGAACAAAGATTGTAGAAGTTATATAAGAAGATAGTTGATGCTATATAACCCATGTACAAAAGCACTGAGTTAATATAAGAATGCTTTGACTCAATTTCATGGTGTTGTTATGAATACTATTTGCATCTATTGAATGGCATGTTTATAGTTTGCTTATATTCTCTGTTATTCATTTGTTTCAATGCTTTGTGTGTATGATTTCATGTTGAATGTGTGAAGTCTGTAAGAGGGAGAGTATGAGTTTAAATTGTTTCTCTTCCTAAGAATTCCTATGAGGAGTGCAGTGAATATCCGCAAAGAGTGCACTGACAAGAGTTCTCAGTTTTACCTTAGAAAACCTCAAGAGGAATACCATTTTTCTCATACTAATAGAAGTGTAAGTATAGCATAGAGTCATGCAAGGTGTGCACAGGCCAGTTGAAGTCTTAGAATTTTCCAGCCCAGTGAATGGTTGAAGAAATTTTGTTGCAAGGAGTGTGGAGAATTGGAAGATTTCAGATAATCAGAGATTATCGTGAAGTTGCAAGGAGTGTGGGTAGAATCCCTTGGAATCCTCGAGTTTGCAACAAGAACCAAGCTCAGGAGGGATACAAACTTTGAAGAGTTCAAAGGAAGACAAGGGTCAAATTCATTTTGCGGAAGGAAATCTCTGAAGGAAGGGCACCAAGATATTTGGAAATATTTGTCAAAATTCTGAACGGACGGTTGAAATTATCATAGGAAGAACCACCAATTGTTCATGAACCGTTGGATCCAGTGGATTAGCGAAGAAGTTAAGGCTGAGTGTCTTTCAATATTCACAAGCTTAGGAGGAATATTTACCTTTATATCTGGATCAATGGGAGCTGTTGATCTTATGATTGTGAATTTCGGCATTTCGGGAGTCGAAGTGTGGAGAAAGTCGTGACTTGGAGATCTTGAGTTGCGAAATCTTGATACACAAAATTAATACATAATCTGGATCGCTAGATCATGGTAAGATTGGAGCCATCGATTTGAGGAGAAGAAGTTGTGAGTTCAGACTTCAGGAAAAGGGATAAGAGTCGCATCGCAAACCCACGAGTCACGAAATTCCGATGTGCTCAGAAGTGGACCCCAAGGTTAGATTGGAGGTCATATGGGTGAGGCATAAGGAAGGAGATAAATACATGTTATCTCCTTTCTGGGGTTTCAAGGATCAAAGGAGTTAGATATACTCAAAATAGAAATTGTGAAGTCGCAAAACCCTAAACACCTTTTCGATTAAAGGTTGTGGTCACATCGGTTGGTCACGTGGAGTGGAGGTTCGCACCTAGTGCATGTTCTCACATGCGTAACTTCTAAGGAGCTGTGGTTATATATGTGAGAAGGTTCCAATGGGAATCAAGGAGCCATTCCGGCTCAAGGGAATATAATATCCTAAGACCGGGAGGTCACGCAGAACCTGTTGACATAGGGGTGTGGCATCAGGTGGTATCATAGCTTAGCTAATATCATTGTTTTCTGTAAGTAAGAGAAGACAAAAGGAAAGTTCTGATTTAAATTCTGCGTGGAACATATTTAAACAATGCCACCAAGAAGATGTCAATAAATACCTATGCCCGATCCATTCAGGGAAAGGGAAATGAGATAACTTTGTGCTCGATTAGATGATATGGAGACAACAAAGAGACAAATAATTGATACTAGAGATATCAGTGAGGCCAAAAGAGAAAATGAAGCTGGAGCTGAAGAATTTGTAGCCGAAGATGCTATAGAGGAACGTCTATTCAAAGTTGTTGCAAGAATAGGGGCCAGAGAAAAAATGGACATCCCAATGTATGAAGGAAACTTAGACATTGCGAAGCTACTACATTGGTTTAGAGCTCTGGATAAATACTTCGAATATGAAGATATCGAAGGAGATAAGAAAGTAAAACATGTTGTCACTAGACTGAAAGGGAATGCAGCACTATGGTGGGATGAACTGCAGCCTAACAGGCATTGAAAAGGAAGACAAATAATCAAAATTTGGGATAGGATGGTCACAAAGATGAAATCCAAATTTATACCCAGAGATTAACAAATTAATCTCTTTTGAAGAATGCAGAATTTGAGACAAAAAGGGATGACAATGAAGGAATACATTGAGTAATTTTACATACTCAACATTAGATCTTGTCATCGTGAGAGTGATGATGAAAAAGTCACCAGATACATGAATGGCTTGAGATATGAAATTCAAGATGAGATGATCATGGTAACAATCAGGAATGTAGAATATGGGTATCAAATTTCTTCAAACACAGAAGTAAAATTGGCCCGAAAGAAAGGTCAAAGGGGTAGAGGTAGAATTTAGAGAAGAGGCAAAGAAATTGCCTAGGACAGAGTATAGAAGCCCAAGGATGAAGAAAATAAGCCTCATAATTACCCATAAAGGGGAGGAAGCTCACAAGGAGGAAAGTATGCCGATAGGAACACTTTTACTCGAGCAAGAGGAAGAGGAAGAGGAAGAGGTGGTGAAATAAAGTGTTTTGTTTGTAGAAAGATAGGTCACAAATATTTTGAATATCTCGATATAAAAAGGGATGAAGGAGGTGAAGATCAAATTTCATAAGCGCAAAGGAGAAATTTTGAGGCAGAAGATGCCGAAGGTAGAAAATCCTTAATGATGAGGAAATTTTTCTTGAATCTAGAGAAGGAGATAGAGAATCCAATCCAAAGAAACAGTTTGTTAAGAACTACTTGCAAAACCAAGGACAAGGTATGCAAGGTGATAGTGGAGAGTGGAAGCATGGATAATATAGTATCCACAGAAATGGTGGAGAAGTTGGAATTGGAGACATTTTCATATCCAAGCCCATACAAGGTTTCATGGTTGCAAAAAGGACATCAGGTAATAGTCACTAAATAATGCTTAGTTGAATTTAAGATAGGAGGATATAGAGATGAGATTTTATGTGATGTTATTCCCATGGATGTCTATCATCTTCTTTTTGGGAGACCGTGGAAATATGAGAGGAATGTTGTTCATGATGGGTGAAAGAACACATACACCTTGGAAAATAATGGCAGGACACATATGTTGTTTCCAATTGAAGACAAGAAGGTGAAAAAAGAAACAAGCAATACTATACTTATCATGAGTCGGAAGGAACTTCTGGATGAAGTCAAGAAATACAAATACATGCAATTTGTTGTGGTGAGAAAACCTAGAGTCATCTTGACCAGTACTTCGATGGACGATTTACCTGAGGAAATTCAGGAAATGCTAGAGAATTTTGTTGATATAGTGGTGGCCGATTTACCTTGTTCGTTGCCACCCATCAGAAGTATAAGCCATCACATTGACCTTATACCAAGAGAAAGTTTTCCAAACAAAGTAACGTATAGATTGACACTGCAGGATAATGAAGAAGTTAAGAAGCAAGTCCAGGATTTGATTAACAAAGGGTTGATTAGAGAAAGCTCGAGTCCATGTGTTGTACCAATAGTGTTAAGTCCAAAGAAGGATGGTGGATGGAGAATGTGTATAGACTCGAGGGATATAAACAAAATCACCATCAGGTATAGATTTCCTTTACCAAGGATGGATGATTTGATGGATTGCTTGAGTGGAGCAAATTGTTTTTCAAAAATTGATTTGAAAAGCAGATATCATCAGATTAGAATGAGGGAAGGTGATGAATGGAAGACAAAATTCAACATGAATGAAGCGTTGTATGAAGGGCTTGTCATGTCATTTGGTTTGACGAATGCACCAAGTACTTTCATGAGATTGATGAACGAAGTCTTGAAAGATTTCATGGGAAAATTTGTAATTGTGTATCTTGATGATATACTGATCTTCAGTAAGACTAAGGAAGAGCATTTGAGACACCTAACTCTAGTGATGAGGAGGTTGCAGCAAGAGAAGTTGGTGATAAATCTTAAGAAGTCACCTTTCATAAAGAAGGATCTCATTTATTTGGGGTTCGTGATCTCATCGAATGAGTTGAAGATGGATCCTGAGAAAGTAAAAGAAATCAAAGAATGGTCATCACCAAGGAATATATTTGAAGTCAAAAGCTTCCATGAATTAGCCAGTTTTTACAGGAAGTTCATCATAAATTTTAGTGGAATTTGTGTGCCAATGATGGACACAGTCAATAAAAGACATAAATATTTTCATGGGCTAGAGGAATCATAGAAAATTTTCAAGTTGTTAAAGGAGAAGATAACTGGACAACGAGTTTTGGTTTTGCTAGATTTTAGTAATACATTGCAAGTGAGATGTGACACAAGTGGATTTATGATTGGAGCGGTATTAAGTCAAGACAATAGATCAGTTGCATACTTCAGTGAGAAGATGAATGATTCCAAGAGGAATTATTCCATGTATGATAAAGAGTTTTATGCAATCATATAGGCATTGGAGAAATGGAGACACTACTTGGTTCCGAAAGAATTTGTTTTGTGTAGCGACAACCATGCTTTAGAATTCATAACCACACAGGTTAAACTAAACCAGAAACATGCAAAATGGGTTGGGTTCATGCAGAACTTTACTTTTGTTATAAAGAACATTTCTGGAACTGCTAACAAGGTTGTTGATGCATTGTGCAGGAAATGTTTGATTCTGCAGGAGTTTCATGTGAAGACCTTAGGTTTTGATAGCCTTAAGGATATGTACAGAGATGATTCAGATTTTAAGGATGCTTATGAAGCATGTGAGAATCTTTTTCTGAGAGACAGAAGCCAATTGATTGAATATTTAATTCAGGATGGATTATTATTCAAGGGAAATCAGTTGTGTATCCCGAAGAGTTCTAAGAGAGAAAACCTTTTGAAGGAAAAACATAGTGGAGGATTGGTTGGACATTTCAGCCATGAAAAAGCATTTGTGCAACTGAAAAGTTTTTATTATTTTCTAGGGATGAGGACTGATGTCAAGAAGTTTGTGAACACATGTAGAATTTTCCAGCACGCATAGGGGAAAAGACAAAATACAGGATTGTATCAACCATTGTCAGTACTAGAGAGGCTGTGGGATGCTGTAAGCATGGATTTTGTGTTAGGATTGTCGAGGACACAGAGGGGTTGTGATTCCATATTTGTGGTATTCAATAGATTATCAAAAATGGCACATTTTATTCCATGTAAGACAACCAATGATGTAACACATATTGCAAATCTGTTTTTCAAAGAAGTTGTTCAACTTCATGGTGTACCCAAGAGTATTGTTTCAGATTGAGATACCAAATTTGTTGGTCATTTATGGAGGATAGTATGGAAGAAGTTGGGGACAAATTTATCTCTTAGCTCAACATATCACCCTAAAACGGATGGACAGAATGAGGTAGTAAATCAAAGTTTCAGAGACTTATTGAGGAGCCTAGTAATTGAACATCACAATCAGTGGGATCAGATTCTACCACAAGTGGAATTTCCATATAACGAATCACCTAATCGGAGCACAGGACATAGCCCATTTCAGATAATGTACAGAATGAATCCAAGAGGAGTATCTGAATTGAGAGACTTAGAGCATAATCAGTTCATAAGTGTTGGAGTGGAAAATTTTGCAGCAAAGATGCAAGAGCTCCACTATAACATTAAAGAGTGGTTGCAGAGTTCCAACTAGGTATACAAGCGCAGAGTAGATCAGCATAGAAGAGAGTTTTAGTTTGAAGTGGGAGATTTGGTCTTAGCACATATAAGAAAGGAAATATTCCCAAGGGGAACGTATAACAAGTTGAAAATGAAAAAGATAGGGCCATGTAAAACTATGAGAAAGTTTGAGGAAAATGCTTATGAGATAAAATTGCCAGATGATGTCGGCATATCACCCATATTCAACGTAGTATATATGTATCCTTACAGAGAAGATGAAGTGAGATGAGCAGAGGCTCATAAGGAAGTTTAGTGGGTCAAACAGATGCATGTAGTTGAAAAGACACAGATGGAAAAGATCATTGATTAGAGAGTTGGTAAGAAGACCCAAAGAAAGACATATTTTGAATACTTGGTAAAGTGTAAGGGACACCCAATTGAGGATGTCAGTTGGGAAAGTGAACCGAATATCCAAAAACATGGACAGATGGTGCAGAAGCTCATGATCAGGAGTTCATGATTTTTTCAGCTAGAGGAGTATGATGCAGGATCATCGTAAGCAAGCACAAAAGTGTAGGACAACTAGAGATGCACCAATGCACATTTTGAAGATGTTTTGAATTTGAAATGATGAAGCATTGATGTAATATCTCGAAAAGATACTTTTTCTTTTATGGTTTAGAGATTGAAATGCATATCTTGAGCGGTGTCTCTCATCTGTCGATTGTAGTCAATTAATGTAATAAATGTAAATTAGACATAGTCTTTAATTTGATTAGATAGATTAGAGTAGTAGGAGGGAAAACTCTAAAAATCTCCCTCGTATGTATTGAATTGTATCACTATTCTCAATAGAAAGAGAGGAGAGTTTAGAGAAAGAGAATAGGAGAGCAGAGAAGAACAGATACTGTAGAAGTTATATAAGAAGATAGTTGATTCTATAGAACCCATGTACATAAGCACTGAGTTAATATAAGAATTCTTTGACTCAATTTCATGGTGTTGTTATGAATACTATTTGCATCTATTGAATGGTATGTTTACACTTTTCTTATATGATATGTTATGCATGTGTTTCAATGCTTTGTGTGTATGATTTCATGTTGAATGTATGAATTCTGTAAGAGGGAGACTATGAGTTTCAATTGTTTCTCTTCCTGAGAATTCCTGCAAGGAGTGTAGTGAAGGTGCGCAAGGAGTGCATTGACAAGAGCTCTTAGTTTTACCTCCGAAAAGATCAGGAGGGATACCATTGTTCTCATACCAATATAAGTGAAATTATAGCATAGAGTCATGCAATGTGTGCGCAGGCCAATTGAAGTCATAGACTATTCCATCCCATTAAATGATTGAAGAACTATTGTTGCAAGGAGTGTGCAGAGTTGGAAGATTTCAGATAATCAAAGATTATCATGAAAATGCAAGGAGGGGGGGTAGAATCCCTTGGAATCCTTGAGTTTGCAACATGAACAAATCTTGAGAGGGATAGAGAGTTCGAAGAGTTCAAAGGAATACAAGAGTCGAAGTTGTTTCATAGAAGGAAAGCTCAGAAGGAAGGGTGCCAAGATATTTGGTAATATTTGTCAAAAGTTTGAACGGACGGTTGAAATTCTCAGAGGAAGAACCACTGATATTTTGTGGACCATTGGATCTAGTGGATCAACAGAGAAGTTAATGTTGAGTGTCTTTCAAAACTCACAATCTTAGGAGGAATATTTACTGCTAGATCTGGATCAACAGGAGCCTTTGATCTTGTGATTATGAATTTCCGCATTTCAGAAGTCGGAGTGTGGAGAAAGTCGTGACTTGGAGATCTTGAGTTGAGAAATCTCGATACACAAAATTATGACATAATATAGACCATCATATCATGGGAAGCTCAGATTTGTTTATTTGAGGAGAATAAGTTGTGAGTTAGGACTTCGGGAAAAGGGAGAAGAGTCGCATCATGAACCCACGAGTCGCAAAATCCCAACTCGCTCGGAAATGGACCCCAGGGTTAGATTGGAGGTCATATG
>JASDQU010436063.1:29942-49620 GCA_032191745.1 Picea mariana | reverse complement strand
GTAGTGAAAGAAGTTTTGAAGTAGGGGATTGGGTGTTTTTAATACTACAACCATACAAACAAATGTCCCTCAAGAAAGCCAAGAAGGATAATAAATTATCACCAAAGTACTATTTCCCTTATAAGGTGTTGTAAAGGATTGGTACTATGGGATAGAAATTGGAGTTGCCTACATCTTCACGAGTACACCCAGTTTTCCATGTTTCATGATTAAAGAAGCTTATAGGTGACAAGATCCCAGTTCAAAATATATTGCCAAAACTTGACGAGGAAGGAAAAATAATATTGGAGACTAAAACCATCACTGACATAAGAATTCGCCAGCTGAGGAATAGATCCATTTCGGAGTATCTCATTAAATGGAGGAAACTATTGGTTGAACATTCCACCTGGGAAGACAAGTCTTTTATACAAAATAATCTAGAGTTACTCAAGCGTTACAAACAACACTTGTCTCAATGGGAGGGGCATGTTAAGCCCTAAATAGTGTCACATTACCCCTTAATTGGGGCCTATTACATTAGTAATGTTATTTTATTTATGCCGGATTGGGTCCATTAGTTGTAATTGTACCTCCTAGTCTTCTATATATACCAGGGAGACATTTTCATTTGTAATCATCTTGTATTTGGACATTTATGTGGTGTATAAGGAGGCTTCCTCCTCGAAGAGTCTTATTATCTAATTTTTTTTCTTTTTTAAGTCATTGAGTACTTATTATGAGGTTTTTCTATGCTATATTGATATTTGGTTCCTAACATATGGTATCAGAGCTCAAGGTCTCGGGGTTTCGCTGCTACATCTGAGACACTTTGGAATTTTCTCTATAACGTTTTTTCTAAGATGTTTTAGAAGGAATCCCTTGGAGTATATTTAGTATATGGATCAAGGTACGTTGGGTTAATATTTCATCTCTAGAGGCCTTATACTTTCAAAGATATAGCCTATGTAAGATAGGGTTCTGGAATCATCCTGAATTGAGTCATCACATAATTTTCTCTATGATTTTTTTTTGTAGTGTTTCAAACTCTAAAATCCCCAGTCTATTCATATAAATTATTAAATTATCTGTGATAAAAATTTCATCTTCTGGGTCATCTTAAAGTTGTAGATACACCCTGTGGAAGATAAGGTATATGAATAGTCCTATTGACTAGTCTCAAGCAGGTGTTCTGGGTAAAACAATCATAAATTATTACTAGATTATCCAAATTCAGTGGGACCATTTGCATTGGATAATGGACAATATGTAGTATATATGGTACAACTTTCATAATTTTATATCAATTATTTTATGTGGGGCATGCTATACAAGTGATATCTCTTGGAGAGGAAACAAATCAGCAAGATGTGGGGAAGTTACCATAAATTCCACTTGTCACATCCAATTTTGATTAGACCTATGGAATTGCAAAGAAGAAATATGAACAAACTACAAAAAGAGAAATTTTCATACCGAGAAGGGCCAAAAGTTTGGAGGTACAACAGAAGAAAAATTTTCTAGTAGAACCACCTCAAACTCAAGGTTTAAAAGTGATACTTGGACGACATGCCACCAAAAAAGGGAACTTCTACACAAAATAACCCTCCAAACAGTCCTTGATCCACTTAGTTATATTAAATAATGTGAACCACCGATCTGAGACTATTTGGGAGCCCCCCTTGTCCATTGGATCCATGCTGAGGCAACTTCGACAAAGTCCCGCTCTGTGAGAATGGGGATGATATATCATAAAAATCCCTGAACACTGAAGTCATGAACTAATGAGATTCATGGATCTTGAAATTCAGTGGAAATCACTCTCAGTCCTTAGATAAAAATTAGTAAAGAGGTATCACTAAGTACTTTAGAGAATTCTGACTTTAGGAGAATAGAGGTGGTCTAACACCAAAAATCTTGAATTCCAAGTCGCGAAGTTAATCTGGGCCATTGAAAGTAGAGGGATGTGTCTCCACATATCGACGGTTATCCAGAAGTTCAGTTATTCGGTGGTATTGAATTATAATAACAAGAGCGTGCAAGTTTCAAGAAGCTCCAAAGGTTGGAGTAGATCTAGACTGCCCATTATAGAGTGCACATGGATTGTTGATCAGAGTTCTCCGTGTGTTCATAGTTTGGAACTCCGAAAGGAAGTGTGGTTCAAGGAGAGGAAACCTTTGAACTCCAAAGTTACGAAGTTACATGAACCATCAATTTGAGAATGCTTCGGGATCCCTCTTAACCATCCGATCCACCAAGAGGAAGGACTCATGTACAGCACTTCAACGCAGTCCTAGTATGGGAGGAAAGGAGTGTGGATTAGGTGGAACCCCCTGAATGACGGAGTTGTGAAGTCACAAGGGCCATAGATATAGGAATTATTCAGGACTTTCCTTGACTGTCAAATCTAGGTCATGGTCAGTTCGATGCTAACCACTTCGGGAGTAAGTAGTAATTCACACCACAAACCCCCCTCGAACACCGAAGTTATGAAGTAACGAAGGCCGTAGATATAGGGGTTACATGGACACACCATGACCGTAAGATCTAAGGACCTGTTGACGGGCGAAATAGTCCATCTGTCAATTGAGAGAGTGGAACCGGTCCGGGGTTGTCTAAATAACCCAAGCCGTTTGGAATGGACCACCCTGACGAGTTTAACGGCTCCGTTGGCCGCTCTAAGGTCTTTTAAGAAAACTGAAGAGAAACTAATCTAAACTAACTAATCTAACTAAAACAAATAAAACAAACTAAACTAACTAAGACTAATAAAACTAACTAAAACAAACTAACTAACTTACTAATCTAATTAAAACAAACTACTAAAACTAAATTAAAACCAAATATAAACTACTCTAACTATTCTATTATACAATCTACTAATTACGATTTTAATAACTCAAATCAACTCTCTAATTATCAGCTGCAATATTATTTATTCACAAATGTACACTATAAACAATCTACAAATTTGATTAAAACCTACAAAACTCAATTGATTACTGCCCAAAGAGAGCAAGATATGTTTTTTGATTTTTTATATTTTACGAAAAAGAAATGAAACTGCTAAAATTAAACAATCTAATATAATTTCTGAAATTAAACGATCTAATATAAATCTAATTAAAATTATTTATAAAGTAAACTACTTAATGAAAACAATAAGGAAAAGACTAACTGACCTGGAAGTGCTCCTAATTTTTCCTATGTGTGATGACTCTGAAGCTGGTCGGAGCAAGTAAACTCGCACCAAATTGGTTCAATAGATTCTCATAAACGATCAGCTGAGCTGCTCTTCGAGTTGATTTATAGGACAAACAAGACATAAAAATATCATAACAACTATAAGATATATAAATCTCTGCAATAAGGGAAACCTGTTATGCAAAAACTTATATTATATAATTCAACTCATGAAGAAGATAAACCTGTCATTCACAAACTGAACTAACGATTGTTATGCATTTTTATACAATTGGAAGAAACCAGACATGGATTACAGTGATTAAAATTATATCATTTGCACATGATCTAGATAGCTAAAGTAGTCATAAATCATAGACAAACTGATATACAAAACATGAAACAAAATGTTGATATATTGAGAAGCTAAAGCTGTGACAAAACATCAATTCTGCATCAGTCTGTATTAGAACTCCATATCCTTGTTCTCCCATGAAATAGGATGAACATTATTACAAAAATCATAAGTTTATATAAGTTTCTCACAAGGTAAAACTTCCTTGTGGATAATATCAAAATGTTTTACATAATCTGGGAAAAATCCCAAAATCAACTAAACTAAGCAACTAAAAAGCAAGTGAAATCTTTGAAATATCCCCTAACTGCTCATAAACTCAATTGCAATTCGAATTTACCAGTGAGGCTGTTCAAGCTACGCCAATTTTGAATTGATGAATGTTGTATCCGACTCCACGTTCTTAAACAAAATCGAACTAGTTGTTCACTGTTTCTTATCAGTGGATGGCATCTTTGCCTTTTGACTGGTGAGATTTGCAACTTGATCCTCCAGATCGTGAATTCTGGACTGCAGCATTGGCACATCGAGGTAATACCTTTCTAACCATGTGCCACACTGATCACATGGTGGAGCAGCTGGTTGAGATAGAGCAGGAAGGGGTTTCAATGAGTCACCAGGGGTTTCACAAGGTATTTTGATGCCAGGATAATTAGGATCATTTAGAAAAGAGGGTGGTAAGTTCTTCACAAAATCATGTGTGGGTTTATCACACAGACCTTCGAAATAGGGATACTCACTTTCTAGGTAGCATTCAATTTCTGAATCAGAATCTTCACTCACCAAAATAGGGTCAGGGTTGACAAGTGCTTTTGGTTTGTTTCTTTCCATGCGAGATATAAACCGGGCATTTTTCTTGCCTTTAGAATTGGCAATGGGTTTGGCTTTAGGCCTTTTTGCCACGAGTTTAGCAGTTTCCACACGTTGGGTCACATAATTGGGTAGGTCAATAGGAGAATCGGGTAGGGGCGGAGGTAGCAGAGCACTGTAAGGTACAGGGGGTACCGACTTGCTCTCGCTCACCACAGGTTTGTCAACCTGTGGTGGGCTAGAGTCCTCAAAATTATTGTGAATGATAAAATCATTCCAAGAATCTCGGTGCAACCCTAAATGGCATACAAAAATCATCTTTATCAACCCAAAGTGAAACAAGCTACTGTCGGCCTGGTTTCGTTTGTACCTTTTAGACATTTTAAACAAACTCCTATGCAAATAGTAAGGCATATTAATCTCATAGCCCATGAAAACCATCAGTAATCGAAGATGGTACAGGAAAACGAAACCATACCGGCCCTCGCAAGTAATGAACTGCTTGGTTACCATCAGCAAGCCGTGCCAGTGTTGCTTTAGCATATTTGCAGGCAAACCTTTGTCACAGGAACTCACCCTTCGTGACTGGAAGAGTAATGTCCACGAGACATCTTCCACTTTGCAATTTTTTGACCATTTCTGTCCGATAGCAGGAAGACCGATAGCTATACTAAGGAACTGCTCGTTGATTTCCAATTGCACATCCCCGACCTTGGCTCGACAGCCATCGAAGGTTAATGCAAATTGTCGATCCGCACCAGGGTTAAATCCATCAAACTTTCGAATGAACGAGAGCCATCCAAACTCCTCGAGGTCACTGTAAGAACCATCGAACATTAACAAAGCTTGACAGCCATTGGGTTCAGCCCTTACGACTGGAGCCATGGTGCGGGCTCATGGTAGGGTTTGGATAGAACATACAATACACAAGAGCAAAAATCGTTATGGCTAACAGTTGCAAGCGTTCAATGGGGAATGAATTAATGTATGCGTGCGAAGGTGGTGGGATTATCCACTGCCATGCAGCATATTGTTGGCACAATACAAACCTTGTTCAATCAATCATAACCAAAAATCAAACTATTCGGCCAACCCAAGGATTAAACGGTGGATAGTTATATCAATGTACCAATGCATAGTTTAAAACCATGAGTGTTCAATGTTAAATCAAACCCAAAGTATAAATATGCGCATGCAATAATACAAACCAACGTTATCACAAAATTCAAATGTTCAACCAATGCGCCATGTGTATAACTTCAAAGTAATGCCATTCAATATGAAATCGGTAATCAAGGTTTATAAAAAGAGATTTCATAAAATCGATAAGATAAGAGCTTATGATAGTAAGGATCTTATCATATAAAAACAAAAATCAAACATATCCCTTATAGAATCTTGTAATTTACATGCTCAAAGCCTTATGAATTAAATCAAAATCAAGTTGCGTAATCAGAGCGATAATAGGCAAATGGACGTAGTTTGAAAAATAAACCAAAGGTAAGTACCAATCAGCATATCAATGAGTAGATCATGACAATTCAAATAAAAATGGAGGAGTTTTCACGCTTTTAGTCATGAAAACTAAATTAAAACCAATTTGCAAATGTCGCTTGAAATGAAAACATCGTCTCTTTGTAAGATGCGATAGAAATTTGAAGTTCAAGAAACATAGGTGTAGGCAGCTTTTAGGGCAATTTGAAAAAATTGAATTGGCTGCCAACAATGGCGACACACTGGGAGAAGCAGTTATCTCTGTCAAAAGAAACAAATTTAGATTAGGACAGCAGAGAAAAATTCAACTCAGAAACAACCACCAGAAAATCATACAAACATCATCATTTACCATCTTTTCCAGCGATGTTTTAAAAGACGTAAACTAATAACAGTCTTAAGATCAGTGAGTCATGATTTTTATGATAAAATATTCAATATTGTTGGCATGTCCACTGCTGCCAGCAGGCGTCCATATCCTCGACAGGGTTTCCATTTAACCCACTCGGACGTCTGTTTCATGTCAATAAGTTCTAGATCAGAGTAAAGGACTTTTAAGAGGTTTCTTATAATTTTTACAGATTTTTGTTTACCTGACATTGCTTCGCTGCCAGCAGGCCTGTTCAGTACCCTGGCGAAGTTGTCTTGGCGCCATGCTTGCATTTACCTGCTTCCAGCGGACCTGTTCAGTATCCCGGTGGGTTTACAAACACTTCCCACAGCTCTTATTTTTTTTATTTTGTTTTTCTTTTATGGATAGCTGAACGGGGTGACACTGAAAAATCTTGATATTTTAACATATTTTTCAGACCTCATTAGAATTTTTTGACACAGTCCTTTATCCAGCTCCAGAAATGTTTTATTTTTAAAACAACTTACTATGATAGGGAGACATCCTTTTGAGTCATTCCTCTACGGAAAAGGGACATCATAAAAATATTAAAGATGATCATGACAAACTTTTCTCAGAGATTGAAATTAGAAAACTTCTTTCAAACAAAAAAATTTTCCAACATGAATATCAGTTTTTAGAAATATATTACTGATGTTCGTACAACCTTTCAGGAGTTATTTCAGCAAAGAAAATTTTCTATGGTTTTTGTCTGAATGGCTCAGTGTACAGGTATGCGTATTTCAACAGCAAAAACTAGTAAGCATAAGGGAGAAATCAAAACACACCAGCAAAGAAAAAATTTGAAAACAAAGAAATCCAAACAACAAAAAAAAAAAAATGTACACAAAAGGTGCATCTGAAAACCTCATGCGACAATCCCCTGGGAAACTGAAAGAAAGTAGGAAAATCCTGGATGATGGGAAAGCAGTCCTACCCATGGTATCTTGGGGCAGGGTTGATTCAGATTCATTCATCTCTTTACTTTCTATTTAATATTTTCATGACAATACCATTTTTTCGAAAATAAATGTTGAACTAAGAGAAAAGAGAAAGAGATCAAGGGGACTTCCCTGAAAATAGTTGTATTATGGTTCTCGTGGTGTGCCCACTTGCGTTCAGGACTGCATTATTAAAAAGAGAAATAGTGAGAAATCAAATTGAAAGAAAACCTATTCCTAAACCTAGCCTAACTATTGAAAGAATCAGGATACTATGTGAAGTCATGCTTCCAATGTAGCCATCGAAGTGATTCCAATCCTGCAATGAAAATAGGATTCAGCATTACTAATAAGAATGGTAATATATCAACAAATGACAAAAAAATATCACGCTTACCTTCATAATCAACATCTAGAAACAAAGTAAGCATGATCTTACCATTTCCTCGGATATTCTTGTTGTACGAATCCTCCAGCCGTTGCGCAATCTTGTCTTGATAAGGGTCATAATGGCATGGATGAGTGTAAGTAGTTTTGAAAAACTCGTCAGGATTATGAGGAAATGGAATAACCATCAACCAAGGCTGAAATGCCCCATCTTCCTGACAGTTCTCTAAGTATTCATTAACTTCTTCATATGGAGGATCTGAAAGAAATATGTCATGCCTACTTCCAAGATACTTAGGTAGAAACAAAGCAAGCGCAACTTTATCTTCATTATGGGATTTTTTCATATATGAATATTCAAGCCATCCTAAGATCCTGTCACAAAAATGGGAATGCAAACCATGACTTTGATGAAACGAATATATCAATGGGAAACTCCTCATAGGAGGATTCGTGCAATCAATTGATTCATTGGTTTGAATATTTCCTTCGATGCGATTGATCATTTCAAAATGTGAAGCATCATCATTAAGATTCGAGCTAAGCAAAGAACAAGTATGAAACTTAGAATGTTTGATTTCCGTAAAATATAATGCATTGTCCTTTTCAACAATAAACTATGTAAAATTATCTCACAACATGTCTTCTTCCCATGTGAGTGATGAAAGTGAATCAAATATAGTTTCATCAATGTTATGCTCGGAATTAATTTCACCAAAATTTAGCATATCGAAAGGATATGATTGTGGTGGAAAAGAGAAGGATGTTGTAGGTAGGATGTGAAGTCCACCAGAATCTAGGAATAGATCAGGATATAAAGAATAAAATGAATCAGAAATAAGTAGATAAAAAGAATCTCTTGAACTATGATAATCAACAATGGTATTCTCAAGACAATTCTCTTCACTTTCTTTAAAACCCTTACTCTGATTTGGTGATGAATTCCTTAACATAATATGATCATCTGGATTTGCCTTTTTAGATAATTCAAAATTTATGTGACCAACATCTAGTCTTTCCTGTGAACAGAGTACATTTTGAGGATGAAGGTTTAAAGTTTCTTTTTCTAGTTGCATAACTTCTTCTCTAATCAGTTTCATAGGAGTACTAGAACATTCAAGAAGATTTTCGTTGCTTAAGTGTTCTTCGATGACTGATTTTGAATGTTGATTAAGGCATGAGTTACAAGGGTATTCACCTTGAGCTGGTGGCGAATCATCTTCCATACTAGTCTTGGACTGAAAATACAATGATTCAAAGGAAAAAACAATTTGGTTGTCAATAAGAGTCTAATCAATAGATTCTACCTCCCTGGCTTGTTCAACATTATCGGAAGAATTTTTCTCTTCTTGCAAAGAAGATTGTTCTTGTAGTTGAGTGATAGGATTTGCAATTGGTTCTTCATTCGTGATCGAACATGACTGGATGGAAGGGATGGAAGCATCATAGAAGAGATTTAATGCCAATGACATGTCATCGAGGTTAAATTTACATAGGATATGATAGACTTTTGTCAAAAAAAAAATTGACGATGAATCGCCATTAATTAGCGAAGTATGAAATTCTTCACATAATTGATCAAAATCATAAATTTCAAAACCATCTAGAAACTCATCTACAAATTGAAACCAATAAAAAATGTGACATGCTGGAAATGATTCAAACCAATGTTTGATCCGAACTCTAAAAGTAAAAGCAAACAGTCTACATAAAACTCCTAAATCTGAGATGTCATGTTTGATGCATTTGCACCAAAACTTGTTAAGGTGGTCTTTAGCAGATATATTGCCTTAACCATCAAAGGTGAGTTTGGACAAGTGAGAAACTGTCTTGGTGGGAACATCGGGTAATGAGAAGTTGAAAGCAGGTTCCAACACAGTGATTTGGGGAGCCATGGGGGAAATTGAATATACTTAAAATAAAGGCTCCTACAAGGCCATCTTGTCAGTTGGCCCTCCTTCTAGCGCCATTTGTTGACGGGCGAAACAGTCCGTTCGTCAATTGAGAGACTAGAATCGGTCCGGGGTTGTCTAAATAACCCAAGTCGTTTGGAATGGACCACCTTGACGAGTTTAACGGCTCTGTTGGCCTCTCTAAGGTCTTTTAAGAAAACCGAAGAGAAACTAATCTAAACTAACTAATCTAACTAAAAAAAATAAAACAAAATAAACTAACTAAGACTAATAAAACTAACTAAAACAAACAAACTAACTTACTAATCTAATTAAAACAAACTACTAAAACTAAATTAAAACTAAATATAAACTACTCTAACTATTCTATTATACAATCTACTAATTACTATTTTAATAACTCAAATCAACTATCTAATTATTAGCTGCAATATTATTTATTCACAAATGTACACTATAAACAATCTACAGACTTGATTAAAACCTGCAAAACTCAATTGATTACTGCCCAAAGACAGCAAGATATGTTTTTTGATTTTTTATATTTTACGAAAAAGAAATGAAACTACTGAAATTAAACAATCTAATATAATTTCTGAAATTAAACGATCTAATATAAATCTAATTAAAATTATTTATAAACTAAACTACTTAATGAAAACAATAAGGAAAAGACTAACTGACCTGGAAGCGCTCCTAATTTGTCCTATGTGTGATGACTCTGAAGCTGGTCGGAGGAAGTAAACTCACACCGAATTGGTTCAATAGCTTCTCGTAAACGATCAACTAAGTTGCTCTTCGAGTTGATTTATAGGACAAACAAGACATAAAAATATCATAACAACTATAAGATATATAAATCTCTGCAATAAGGGAAACCTGTTATGCAAAAATTTATATTATATAATTCAACTCATGAAGAAGATAAACATGTCATTCACAAACTGAACTAACAATTGTTATGTATTTTTATACAATTGGAAGAAACCAGACATGGATTACAGTGATTAAAATTATATCATTTGTACATGATCTAGATAGCTAAAGTAGTCATAAATCATAGACAAAGTGATATACAAAACATGAAACAAAATGTTGATATATTGAGAAGCTAAAGCTGTGACAAAACATCAATTCTGCTTCAGTCTATATTAGAACTCCATATCCTTGTTCTCCCACGAAATAGGATGAACATTATTACAAAAATCATAAGTTTATATAAGTTTCTCACAAGGTAAAACTTCCTTGTGGATAATATCAAAATGTTTTACATAATCTGGGAAAAATCCCGAAATCAACTAAACTAAGCAACTAAAAAGCAAGTGAAATCTTTGAAATATCCCCTAACTGCTCATAAACTCAATTGCAATTCGAATTTACCAGTGAGGCTGTTCGAGCTACGCCAATTTTGAATTGACGAATGTTGTAGCCGACTCCACGTTCTTAAACAAAATCGAACCAGTTGTTCGTTGTTTCTTATCAGTGGATGGCATCTTTGCCTTTTGACTGGTGAGCTTTGCAACTTGATCCTCTAGATCGTGAATTCTGGACTGCAGCATTGGCACATCGAGGTAATACCTTTCTAACCATGTGCCACACTGATCACATGGTGGAGCAGCTGGTTGAGATAGAGCAGGAAGGGGTTTTGACGAGTCACCAGGGGTTTCACACGACATTTTGATGCTAGGATAATTAGGATCATTTAGCAAACAAGGTGGTAAGTTCTTCACAAAATCATGTGCGGGTTTATCACACAGACCTTCGGAATAGGGATACTCGCTTGCTAGGTAGTGTTCAATTTCTGAATCAAAATCTTTACTCACGAAAATAGGGTCAGGGTTGACAGGTGATTTTGGTTTGTTTCTTGCCATGCGAGATATCAACTGGGCATTTTTCTTGCCTTTAGAATTGGCAATGGGTTTGTCTTTAGGCCTTTTAGCCACGGGTTTAGCAGTTTCCACACGTTGGGTCACAGAATTGGGTAGGTCAATAGGAGAATCGGGTAGGGGCGGAGGTAGCAGAGCACTGTAAGGTACAGGGGGTACCGACTTGCTCTCGCTCAGCACAGGTTTGTCAACCTGTGGTGGGATAGAGTCCTCAAAATTATTGCGAATGATAAAATCATTCCAAGAATCTCGGTGCAACCCTAAATGGCATACAACAATCATCTTTATCAACCGAAAGTGAAACAGGCTACTGTCGGCCTGGTTTCGTTTGTACTTTTTAGACATTTTAAACAAACTCCTATGCAAATAGTAAGGCATATTAAGCTCATAGCCCATGAAAACCATCAGTAGTCGAAGATGGTACAGGAAAACGAAACCATACCGGCCCTCGCAAGTAATGAACTACTTGATTACCATCAACAAGTCGTGCCAGCGTTGCTTTAGCATATTTGCAGGCAAACCCTTGTCACAGGAACTCACCCTTCGTGACTGGAAGAGTAACGTCCATGGGACATCTTCCACTTTGCATTTTTTTGACCATTTCTGTCCGACAGCAGGAAGACCGGTAGCTATACTAAGGAACTACTTGTTGATTTCCAATTGCACATCCCCAACCTTGGCTCGGCAGCCATCGAAGGTTAATGCAAATTGTCGATCCACACCAGGGTTAAAGCCATCAAACTTTTGAATGAACGGGAGCCATACGAACTCCTCGAGGTCACTGTAAGCACCATCGAACATTAACAAATCTTGGTAGCCAGTGGGTTCAGCCCTTATGACTGGAGCCATGGTACAAGCTCATGGTAGGGTTTGGATAGAACATACAATACACAGGAGCAAAACTCGTTATGGCTAACAGTTGCAAGTGTTCAAAGGGGAATGAATTAATGTATGCGTGTGAAGGTGGTGGGATTATCCACCGCCATGTGGCATATTAATGGCACAGTACAAATCCTGTTCAATCAATCATAAGCAAAAATCAAACTATTCGGCCAACCCAAGGATTAAACGGTGGATAGTTATATCAATGTAGCAATGCATAGTTTAAAACCATGAGTGTCCAACGTTAAATCAAACCCAAATTTTAAATATGCACATGCAATAATACAAACCAACGTTATCACAAAATTCAAATGTTCAACCAATGCACCATGTGTATAACTTCAAAGTAATGCCATTCAATATGAAATCGGTAATCAAGGTTTATAAAAAGAGATTTCATAAAATCGATAAGCTAAGAGCTTATGATAGTAAGGATCTTATCATATAAAAACAAAAATCAAACATATCCCTTATATAATCTTGTAATTTACATGCTCAAAGCCTTATCAATTAAATCAAAATCAAGTCGCGCAATTAGAGCGATAATAGGCAAATGGACGTAGTTTGAAAAATAAACCAAAGGTGAGTACCAATCAACATATCAATGAGCAGATCATGACAATTCAAATAAAAATGGAGGAGTTTTCACGCTTTCAGTCATGAAAACTAAATTAAAACCAATTTTCAAATGTCGCTTGAAATGAAAACATCGTCTCTTTGCAAGATGCGACAGAAATTTGAAGTTCAAGAAACATAGGTGTAGGCATCTTTTAGGGCAATTTGAAAAAATTGAATTGGCTGCCAACAGGACCTATAACTCTGACCCAGGTGATCGAGGCTATGGCCTCGCTCAATTCTTCAGGTATTAACCTCCTATCGAGGATAGAAGGTCATGCTTGAACTGGCATGGAGATCTATGATCAAGGAAGATTGTGGAGTCCCAACTAGCACGACATTTATCTCCTTTTCTGAGTTTCGCAATAGAAACTTCTCACATGTAGTGGAATTGATGCCAATCGTTCATCCTACCAAATATACATATCAATTGTCTAGGAGGATTATGGTGGTTGAACCCATACGGATGTTAGTTCTTCTCCCAATATCCGCAACGTCTCTCCACCATATATCTTACTGTGGAGCAGGTAGAAATTCTTGAACGCCAAAGTTATAAATTAACGTGAAACGTAGATTCATGGATCTACGTGGACACACCTCGACTGTGGGATCTAACGGGTATTGGGAGATAGTTGGCAGGAACTTCATAATTAGGAGCTCCGAGAGGTTTGGAAAGTAGGTGAAGCTAGGAACCCCCGGAGGATGTTAGTCCCGGATTGACGTGGCACGCCAATGTTACCTAGGGTGACATGGACCCCTATCCTTTATGCCACATGTCACCTAGATTTCTACTTCTCACATACCCTAAAGGCCATTAGAATGTGACATGTATCATCTATTGACATGCATACATGTCACCCCTAGCCCCTGTCACGTGTCATTCCTCTAGAGCATGAATGCTCGGTCAAAGGTTGGTGGAGTACTCGAGACTTTCGGAGTTCGTGACTTTGGAATTTTGGGAGGATGGAACGTTGGGGATAAATCAATTAAAGGGATAGACCCACCTATCCATGTCTCTTTGTATAATGCATCACCACGTGTAAGTGGGGACCCTTTTCAGAGTCTAAGACTTCAGGAATCCGAAGGTTTTGAGGGTAGTGTCGAGGATAGGCTAGAGGGTCGAAGGTTGGAGCTATGTGGAAGCACCTTGGGAGTTCAATATTTCAGGACTCCGAGGAATGTGCGTGAAAAAAGAAAAAGGGGCGTTCAAAGATGAACACTGATCTCCCCTCTATCCTAGGTGTTAAGAAAGGAACAAGACCCATCATTGGATTGGACAGTGGGAGGACTTCCACCATAGATGTAGAAATATGGATATGGTATGACCGAGATGGACCCACGTGGTCCTTGAAAAATAATTCCCAAAGAGCTTCAGGGGGAAATAACTTGCAATCCAGAACTCAAATTTCAATATGGTGGCAACCGTTAGAAAGCTCATGGCGAGAAAAAGTTGATGGAGATCCCAGAATTAGGATTTGAGATAGTTAAGGAAAATGAAATTATGATGCCCCATCCCTTAAAATAGTATTTAGGGTTCAAGTGTTACAAATCATGATTGAATAACTTTGAGAGGGAAAAATTTGTAATCCAAAGCTCAGATTCAAGCATGGTAGAAGTTGATAGAAATATATTGACAAGAATAAGAGTATTTGATATGATTAAGGAAAACAAAAATTTCATGGCCCAACCCTTAAAAAGGTACTTAGGGATCAATTGTGTTACAGAGTGGTATTATAGTGGGAAACAACGCTTGGTCTTCTTGGGATCATGAATGATTCGTATAAAAAAAAATCCAATTAGAAAACTTTAAGGGGAAACACCCTATCATACCCCATTTATAAGAAGCATATTTAAACCTCCACTAAAGAAAGGAATGAAACTTTATACTTTTTTTATATGTTTTGAAAATATGAATTGTTTGTTCCTAATGTTCCAAATAAAGAAGTTGAGTTCACCTTACAAATTGTATGTGTTGATCATAAACTAGTAGATAATTAAATAACATAAAATGTTTTATCGACACTCAAGTGGTCAATGAACAAAAGGAAACCTAGAGTGTAAATGATGGTGACACAACATGATTTGGGGGAAATCTCCTTCAATAGAGAATAATAATTTGATGAGAGTAGGGCGGTGGAAATCCCTCTAGATTTGGTTGAAACTGTAAGAAGCCTCATGGCAGAATTACAAAGTTGTAAGGATGACAATGAAATGTTGATAAAAAACAAGAAAAAAAGATTGAAATTAACGTAGTCCTATCGTAAATCCTATCAGATATACAAAGGAAATTGCAACATGGACCAGGAACTAGTCATGTGGACATACATCATACTACGAAAACTCAAATTCTACCTAAGATATAGAAGCATGGTCCTGAAAGTCACCACACAAGGAGGAGCACCTCAAATAAGTCCCAACATGGAGCCAATATACACTCAACGAAAGAAACCTCTAGTTAGGAAAAGAAAGAAGAGGAAACATTCCAAGATCCATGACCCTGAAGAGTTTAATAAATCCAAACCACCCACTTTCAATGGAGAAATTAAAAAGGGGGAGGAATCAAAAGTTTGGCTACTTGGCTTGAAGAAGTAATTCAGAGTCCATGACTAATCTGAAAACTTAAAGACTTGAATAGTCATTTTCAACTTGAAGTGAAAGGCCTCCATTTGGTGGGAATACCTTAGGAATGTGAAACAAATCCATGAGAAGGACTTTTCATTGAAACAATTTGAGAAGTACTTCAAGCAGAAGTATCTTTCAGAAAAATACTTTGATGGGGAGACCAAGGAGTTTTATGAACTCAAGCTAGGACAACTCATAATATATGAATATATCAACACATTTCTTGAGTTGATAAAGTATGTGCCCTACATAAAGTATGAAAAGGTAAAGATGCAATGATTTATTAGTGGAGTGCCTTTGTCTTTCTTAGAAAGAATTGAATTTGATGAACCCAAGAATTTAGAGGACATTATCCAGAAGGCAAGGTATTTCTATGAGAAATTCCAGAATAAGGTCGAACCTCATGAGGACTAGAAGAATAAAAGTGATTTGGGATTTAAGAGGAAGGGGTTTAAATCCTCAATATTTAAGAACCATGGGAAAATTTCTAGGATGAGACTTCCTACTAAAAGTGTATATCATCAGAATTTCCCATCTCAAAGTGGTAATAAACCCTTTGGAGAATCCCCAGGTAAAATTGATAACACAAAGTGAGAACCATTGAAATGTTGGTATTGTGGAGAAGAACATTGGTTGAGGGACTGTCCACATAGGAAACAGAACAATAGGAGGGTATACAACTTCCAAGAGGCTACCACATTCAATTATGTGGCAAGGAGCATGCCACAAATTTATGCATCCTTGGATAATAGACAAGCTGACAACCAAGCTTCAGTGGTGGAGATGGAAGGTATGATTTCCAACCATCTAGTTTCTATTTTAATTGATCCTGGTTATAATTTGACTTGTGTTTTCCCTCAAACTATTGAGAAACGTAAATGGAAGCAAGTAAAACATGTTAAATCAAGTATGGTACAACTAGACATTGGAACCAAAAGAAAGGTAACAAAGGTCATCTCAGCATGCCAATTCGTTATGAATGGATTACACACTCAAGCAAACCTAAAAAATATCCCTTTAGGATTCTATGACTTGTTTATTGGCATGGACTAGTTGGATTTCCATAAAACCAACTTAGACTGTTACAATAAAACTTTGGAGTGTGAATACTAAGAAAGGAGAAAAATAACCCTACAAGGAATTCAAAAGCCTGTCTCAATGAGACAAATATCATCCCTTCAAGTGAAGAAGTATTGCATAAAAGGATGTCCTTTATATGAAATACATGTGTTGAACTCTATTGAGAACAATAAACCAATCCTAGAGGACCATCCCATATTAAGAGAATATAAAGATGTGTTTTGAGAAGGGTTAGTAGGTCTACCTCTAAGAAGTGATATTGACTTTTCAATAGAACTTGTACTCGGAGTAGTGCCAGTGTCTAGAACACCCTACAAAATGAGTACACTATAGCTAGTTGAGCTCAAACTACAGCTAAAGGATATGTTGGACAAAGGCTACATTCATCCTAGTGTTTCTCCATGGGGAGAATCCACCTTGTTCATGAAAAATAAGGACGACACACTCAAGTTGTGCATAGACTATAGACAACTCAATAACATGACCATTAAGAATAAGTATCCCTTTCCAAGGATCAATGACTTGTTTGACCAATTAAGGGGTGCTACAATTTTCTCAGAGATTAACTTGAGGTCTGGATACCATGAAGATTGAATCAAGGATGAGGACATCCACAAAAAAACCTTTAGGACAAGATATGGTCACTATGAATTTGTGGTTGTGCCATTTGGACTTACCAATGCACCAATCACTTTTATGTGCTTAATGAATGATGTACTCAGTAAGTTATTAGATATATTTATGTTTATTTTCATTGATGATATCCTAATCTATTCTAATATTATGTAAGAGAATGAAGAGCATCTCAAGATAGTACTTCAAGTGCCGAGATAACATCAACTCTATGCTAATTTTAGTAAGTGTGACTTTTTCAAAAAAGAAGACCATTACTTAGGGCATGTTATTTCTGAAGAAGGAGTGGCAGTTAATCCTGACAAGATCAAATCCATTATGGATTGGCCTACCCCAAAATATGTATCTGATATCAGATCCTTTATGAGTCTAGCAGGATATTATAGAAGGTTCATAAAAGAATTTTCCAAAATCGGGTGCCCAATCACCTACCGTCAGAAAAAGGGAGTTAAATTCATTTGGAAATTAGAATGTGAAGAGAGACTCAAACGACTAAAATACCTTCTAACCAATGCACTTTTGTTGAATATTGTAGACCCAAAAAACGATTTCCTTGTGTGTACGGATGCTTGCAAGAAAGGGATCAAAGGAGTCCTTATGCAATAAGGACATGTGATTTGCTACGAATCCAGAAAATTGAATGAGAATGAAATAAATTATGTGACCCATGATTTAGAATTGGCTTCCATAGTACATTCTTTAAAAATGTGTATACATTACCTCCTAGGTAGAATATTTGTTTTGATGACTGACCATAGTTGTTTGAGATATTTATTTGATAAACCAAAACTCAATGCTAGAAAAGCTAGATGGATGGCTCTCCTTAGTGAGTTTGATTTTGAAATCAAACATATCAAAGGAAAATATAATAGGTTGTTTGATTCCCTTAGTATAAGTATGAAACTGATTCACTTGGCAGTTGTGAACACCTATGAATCAAATGTCAAAGAGAGAGTCAAAAGTGCACAAGAAACAAATGCATTTTTCAAAACTATGAAATCATGCTTAGAGCAAGATCCCACATGGATGAAGTATGAGGGATATCAATTGTTGAATGATGCAATGCTAACCTACAAAGGTAGGTTGCATATTAAAAATTATGACAAAATGAAGAGGTTCATAATGGATCAACTACATAAAAGACCATATACTGATCATCCTAGTTATCAGAAAATGATCACAACCTATAGGAAACTATTCTATTGGAACAAATCAAAAAAGGACATAGTTGATTACTTAGCTAAATGTATATAATGTTAGTAGGTTAAGGAAGAGCACCAACATCCAACAGATTTGTTGAATCCCCTACTAATCCCATAATGGAAATGTGAAACTGTCTCCAAGGATTTCATCACAGGGTTACCAAAATTGACCAAACAGAATGATGCCATCATGGTAGTTGTGGACAAACTAAGAAAGGATACTTACTTTATTTCCATTAAATAAACTTGGAAGGAAATATATGTTTCCATTATTTTCATGAAAGAAATATTTAGACTACATGGCATGCCTAAGGAAATAATATCCGACAGAGATACAAAATTTACTTCAAATTTTTGGAAATCTCCATTTGTTGGTTTTGAAACTAAATTATTGTTTAGTACATCCTATCACCCTCAAGATGATGGGAAGACGGAGAGAATAAACTAAGTGCTATAGGACATGTTAAGGATTCATGTAAGGTATCATCCCAAGAAGTGGCAAGACTACCCACCATTGGTAGAGTTTGCTTATAACAATGGCTATCAAGAGTCATTGAAAATGAGCCCTTTTGAGGCCCTCTATGGTAGGCAATGCAATATTCTAATCAGTTGGAATAAACCAATAGAAATAATTTTAATAGGGCCAGATATGCTAAAGTAAATGGAACAACAAGTAGTTCAAATAAAACAAAATTTGAAAATAGCTAAGGATAGACAGAAAATCTATGCAGACAGAAAAAGGACTCCTAGAGAGTTGAAAGTAGGGGATCATGTGTATCTTTGAGTTAGGATCAGAAGAAGTTCTTTGAGAATGGGATATTTTTCCAAGATGGCATCTCGATATTGTGGACCCTTTGAAATTTTGGATAGAGTGGTACCTGTAGCATATAGACTAACACTTCCTACCATAGTGAAGGCACATAATGCTTTCCATGTTTTGTTATTGAAGAAATATGTACATGATTCTAATCATATAATTGATTGGTATCTGATTTAGGTGGAACTAGAGATAAAATTCCTGCAAGAGACACAATACATAATAGATAGGAAGGAAACCCCACTCAGGAACAAAACCATTGCATAATTCAAGGTGTAGTGGAAACACTTTGGTCCAGATGAAGCTACATGGGAAATGAAGGATGCCATGAAACATGTATACCCATTTTTGTTTACTTATGTACATACAGAGGACATCAACAGGTATAACATCGAGGATGATGTTCCTTTAAGGGGGGTGGTATTATAACACCCCTATTTCCCCACTTGTAAATATAACTATAACTTTCCAAAAGATTATGGACAGAC
>JASDQU010436063.1:9309-22349 GCA_032191745.1 Picea mariana | reverse complement strand
GACTCCACTGGGGATATAACCCATTTTCTTTGTGGTTTTTGATGTTTTTCCTTGGCCATTTTCTCTTGCCTTATCTTTCTCCATTCATATCAATATCTAAGTCTTCAGGATACCCTGATAGACCCTCTGGGTTCAGAAGCCCCTTCAAATTTTTTGTCTTTTTCCAAAAAATTTCTTAGTTGCAGACATTCTCGCACGACACCCCACAGTGGCCTGCGAGAATATATTGATTTTGCACTCTGCTTTTAGGTTCAGTGCAAGTTTCTCGCACTCTACTCAAAGCTAGGCTGCGAGAATGACCCATTCTCGCACTGTGTAATACTGTTAGCCTGCGAACCCTCTTTTCAAAATTTTGGATTTGAGATTTTTGCATGATCAGCTACTCAAATCAGTGTAGGTGCCTGAAAAGAGCTTCTTGGACCATTGGTTGATGTTTTCTTGTCTTCGGATTTTGTGCACAAACAGTCTTAGGAAATCAAAATCTCTTCATGTCCATTTTTTTTCGACTTTCGTTTCTTGACTTTTCTCGGCAAAGATATACTCTTTAATTTTGGAATCTGAGTCTGCTTGTTTGGTTAAGAACCGGTGATCGATTGAAATTTTATCTTCTTTGTCTTTATCATTTGCTCATTATTTGGAAGATCACTTTTCTCATGCAATTGAAAAGACTAGTTTGGTCTGCTTGTCATTTTTGTTTCCATTGAAATATTGGTTTGGGTTCTTGTTTATTTCTTGTTCATTTGTCTTTGGTTTTATTCACTCTCACCATCATGGTGTAGGTCCTTTTTGAAAAGTGAATAACATTTTTCTTTCAAAAGAATTTTCGTGTTCGTAAACATTGAAAATCCATTGTTGAAATTATTGAAAAAGAAACAATAGAGAATTGTTATTGATGCGTGATTCATTGCAATTGCATTTTAAAGGAAATTGTGTATCGTAGTTCAAGTTTGATCTAGAAAACTTCTCTTTCCCTCCTGTACATAGGATTCATTGAACGAAATTTGATATATTTCATTCCTATCTATGCATCATTGGGTCAGAGTCTCATACAACATCAGTTTCATCTCCGCTTCCTTTGAGTAACAACAACCCTTAATAACACTGCACAATCATAAAATTTAACTAGTAACTCTTTTCTATGGCTCTATTACACCAACATTTAGCTAGGCTAGCACTTTGGAATAGGTAGAGAGATACACTCTCCAAAGCACAAAACACACAATAGCATCTTGTGTTAAGGAGTGTCAAATTCCATTTACAACATCTTGTCTTGGGAAGCCCTTCTCACACAAGGGTCAAACACGAGGTTGCATTGATATTGATAGAGTTACTCACTCTGCTTTGTTGATATTGGTGTAGAGATTGCACATATTACGGGGGTCACTTGGAGGTATACCCAAAATGATGAGTGGAAGCCTCTTAAGTTGATTTTGGGCTAGATACCCTACCCTTGCGTGTGGATTGGACTATCAACTATCCCCCTAGGCTTTATTGTTGTCGGTGGTAACCTTAGTGGCCTATCTTTCTAGGGTCTTACACAAGGTGACTATGAAGGGGCAAGTCTTCACGGTACCTGGAATTGACGTTGGCCAAAATCACTCGGGCTCCTTGGAGGGTATACCCACAATTATGTGTGGGAGCTTGCACCAGGGTGTAAGTCCGTTAAGTAGGTCGTGAGCGTAACTTTTCCACCCTAGCCCAACCCCTTCTCGTATCATTGTTACGATGTTGGATTTCATCACCAACTAGTGACTTCAGAATTAGAAGGTCTTGTTTGCTTGGTATTNCTTCTCATCTCGTTGTTGCGACATTGGATTTCATCACCAACTAGTGACTTTGGAATTGGAAGGTCTTGTTTGCTTGGTATTGTTTCCTAGATTTTGTTTACTAGCGCATGTTGTTTGTTTACCCAAGTTGACTATAAGATTTTCTTCATAAGTTTGTAACTCATTCACAATAGATCCTCCACGTCGTTCACGTAGAATGCAGGGTTTATCTCCAGAGCATCTGGAAGGTTCTCGACCCCTACCTACAAGCTCACCTGAGGGATCTCCTCAACAGAGTGAAGTCCAAGACGTTTCCATGCCACAAGTGGAATGCACCGACTGTCTAGAACATTTCTGAATTACCAATACTTGAGAGGACTTTCGACTTCACCCCGATTCTGAGCGACAGTTTATGCGACTGAATTCTTCTGGAGACTTAGTTGTTGTGTCTTATGGATCACCAGTTGGACCCTTTCCAGGCATAGAAGGCCAAGATCCTTTTTGGTCTATGGGCGTTTTTAGACGGGACCTTTTTGGTGCAGGATCAGGCATTGAAACCATCATCTCTCCTATGATTTCCGAAACCCCTAACCCAGAGACAATACCGTTTACTACTGCCTATTATTTTCCTGGTACGGACGCTCCGCGAACTGACCACATCTTGACCATCCCTATAGAAATGGCCCATCACACAGATACTATGAGTATTCACACCGGGATTACCATGGTTAGTCAAGCCCCCATCGACACACTTCTCACACCTAGTGTCACCCTGACACTACTGCCCGGATACTGTGCATTGAATGCTTCCATTTCAAATCCTCCGCAAACCCCATCCGGCACTCCTGGTGGTCCCTCTTCTTCTGGGCACTCTCTTCCCGATTTCATTTCGACACTTCCTTAACCCCCTTTTTGAGGAATTTTCTTGTCCTCTACTGGTAGTATTAATCCTAGTGGCACTATTCCATCATTCACACCAAATTACCAGATTCCTGATGGTGGACAATTTCACCAAGGAGGTTTGACTCAACCCCCTCTAAGCGGGAAAATTCCTATTGGAACGCAACCCCCAATTGGAACATTTCCCCCAATTGGAACACAACCCCCATTTGGAGGACAAACCCTACCGACCCCACCTTATGGACAAAACATACCTCCATCCTTGGCCCAATATTGGAATCAGTTGATACAACATCCTCCTCAATCGACTGGGGGGCAACAGTTTCCAGCTGCATCCGTTATACCCCCTAATATAGGCCAACCATATCCAGGTACATCCAATCCCATTTGGGGCTCCAATGCTCAAACTCATGTCCCTGTTTTAGGATACAATCCCATGAGCTACTATCCTCTACAACCACCACTGAATCTGCCTGGGTCTTCACATTATATGCAGACTGCTTATGGTCCTACTGGTTTGCCGACAAGGCTTCCTCCCCAAAGCCACCAATACCCGCATGTGAATCGATAGTTACCCTTCTTGTCCACTTTGGATCTCCCAGACTTGTCAAGGATTTCAAATGATCCAATTCGTCACTCTCCTCAATGGCCTGCTATACCAACCAAGCTACCATTGGACATCCCTAAATTCGACGGCAAAGCGGGAGAGGACCTGAACAATCACGTCATGACTTTTCACCTCTGGTGTTCATCCAACTCGTTGATGGATGACTCTATTCGTTTATGTCTTTTTCAACGGACCCTCACATGTTCTACTGTGAAGTGGTATATACAATTACCATGAGGTTTCTTCGCTGACTTCAACACCCTAGCTATGGCCTTCCTCACCCACTACCAGTTACCGATCCATTATGAAATGGGGATCGAGATTTTAAGTTCTTTCAAACAAAACAAAGCCACTCATATATCCGATCACATTCATGAGTGGCGACAGAGACGACGTCTCATCAAACTCGAACTCCCCAATCAATTGCTGGCAGAGTGGTTCACAAAATCATTTGTGAACAACATCGGTCGTGACATTACCATGGGTTGAGTGGTCATGGAAGAGCAGGCCATAAGTCGTGCTCAATACCTTGACCTTGTTTACTCACAAATGGGTACCCTTTACGAATTACTACCTGATGCACCTCGTCCTTCCACTTCTGCCACTTCAACTACTCTAGTTGCTTCTCATTCAGCTGACGGTGTGATTGGCACTTTCCATGCCCAACCACATTTCACTTCAAGCACAAACCCCAAAACTGCTTCTTCTAATGTTCAAAATGCTCCATCTCTTGCCCCTCCCACCGGCAAGACTTCTGAGGTAAATGCAGTTCAATCTGCCCCAGCCGGTAAAAACAAATCCAAAAAGGGAAGGGGTAAGAATAAGGAGGACAAAAATACTTCTCAAGCAGAGCGAACCAAAACTCCACCTGTTGACGATCTGGATAAGCGCAAACCTCGATACCCTTGTCTTATCTGTGGTGATGATCACTACACAAAGGATTGTCCATGACGCGACGAGGTCAAGAGCCCCAAAACCACCTGCTCCGGACGTTTTGTCCGAACCCTTCCCGTCTCAACAATAGGCTCAATTGGTCATTCATGACCAACCCTCACCTTCTACTACATCCTATGTATTGATGTGTACTGGCGATTCAAAGTAGAATGACATTGCACTCACCACTCGAGCCAAAGATTATTCTCCCTCTAAAGAGAGGGTTGATGACCTACCTCCTTCATTGGTACAATCCTCTCCCACGACTCCACCTACCAACGGTCCTCTTCATCTCGAACGACCGAGCCTTGACACCGTTCTTTGACCCCCCCCAAAGGGTGTTGTTCGGAAATTGGCTTTCAATCCTCATGCTCGTGCTGCCCAGAACTACAACATTGTTGAAGATCTGGCCCAAGCACCTTCTGTGATGTCAACCCTTGAAGTCCTTCAAAGTTGTCCCACACAATGGAAGGCACTGTTGAAAGCTATCGGTGGAATTGACCCGAAAGATATGAATTTAATAATTTTTGACTTGGAAGATCACATTCCAAGGTTACCCCCTTAACTCATGTTCCAGATCCAAGTGATTGTCTCTGACAAAAACATTTGTCAAACCGTTATCGACGAGGTTGCCTCGATGTGTGTCATGTCTCTTACTTGCTGGAAAGCCATTGGCTCTCCCTCTTTGAATGAATCCTAGAACACTCTCAAAGCCTTTAATGGCTTCGGTTTTAATCCCTACGGTGTCCTTCCTTCGTTGTCGATCACGTTAGAATGCAAAACGGTCCAAGTCGAAGTGGAAGTCTTTGATGCTCCTCTTGATTACAATCTTTTGCTTGGCCGCAGCTGGATGGATTCCATGCGTGAAGTTGTGTCAACCCTTTTTCATGTGGTACATTTCCCACATCATGGGAAGGTAGTCACCGTTGAACAATTAGCCTTCGTTAACTTCGATACCCGTACTAGCAATGTACTGTTTATCGCTAAAACCCCGTCGGGTTATGAGAACGTCGGTGTAGGCCTTCTTAAAGACTCTTCGTTAATGGGTACTTTCCCCATTCCACCGTCCAATGTTCCACGCTCGTTTTTTGCTTCCATCAACATGATCTCTACCTCGATTCACGAAATTCCTGCATCTCACGACCCATGGATAGTACCTGAACCTAGAGATCATCTTCATTACGACGATGAAATGCCGTTAAGTCCGGTCGAATTCGCCTATCAGGCCATTCAATCGACAACCCATTCTACCCCCTCTCTTGGTGAGTTATCTCCAGATCCCTTCCATATCATTTTTCCCATAGACGAGATGATCATGTCTGTCATGGAAGACACCCCTTGGGATGATGGTCATCATCGTTCCATCCTCTTTTTGGAGCACCATACCATTGCGAACTACCAATGGATCTCGATCCCGTTGACCATTGTCGTCATCTCAACCATTCCTGAGTCCACACACGATGTGTTTTCTGAAGGTAACTTAAGCAATATCTTGCCCACTATTCCCCTTGACATATCCATCAAACCTAGAATTGTCGAAAATTTCCATATCGGAGCTTCGTGTTCCCCTGACGAAATCATCACCTACACGTCCCTTTTCAAAAAGTTTCGTGACATCTTCGCCTGGAGCTACGAATAAATGCCGGGTATCAACCTTGACATTGTGATACATGAGATCAAGACATACCCCGATGCTAAACCTGTCCGGCAATGCCTTTGTCCAGTTCACCCACGTAAAGCAGCTGCTATCAAGCTTGAAGTTGAGAAACTTCTCAAAGATGACTTTATTTACCCGGTGGCCCTCACTGACTGGGTTTCCAATATTGTCCCGATCGACAAGAAACAAGGCACAATTCGTGTATGCGTTTATTATAGGGATATCAACAAAGCTTGTCCCAAATACAACTTTCCTACCCCCTTCGTTGATCAGATTGTCAACGATTGCACCGGAAGTGAAATCTTCTCTTTGATGGATGGTTTCTCCGGGTATAATCAAATCAACATTGTTCCCGAGGATCAACATAAGTCTGGTTTTATTTGTCCTTGGGGTACTTTTGCCTATCGAAAACTCCCTTTCGGTCTCAAGAACGCTGGCGCAACTTTTCAACGTGCTATGTATTATGCCTTCTATGATATCAAGCACATCGTGCAACCATATCTGGATGATTTTCCCGCTCACTCAATGCGTCGAGTCGATCATCCAACCCACCTCCGAGCCATTTTCATCCGCTGTCGATTTTACCGTATACGTTTGAATCCTCACAAGTGTGTTTTCTGCATGGAATCCGGCCGACTTCTAGGCTTTATTGTTTTGCGTCAAGGGATCAGGGTAGATCCTTTAAAAGTTGAGGTGATCCTTAATCTCCCTCCTCCTTCTACACTTCGCTAGTTACAAAGTTTGCAGGGGAAAGCAAACTTTCTTTGTCATTTTATCCCAAATTACGTCGAGATAACTCATGGATTTACACGGCTCCTAAAAAAGGGGTCTGAGTTCGTATGGGATACCATCACAAACAACGCTTTTGAAGCTTTGAAATTGTCCCTAATACGTGCTCCGCTTCTCTTTCCCCCTGATTACAGTCACGATTATTTCCTCTACCTTACCGCCTCGGATTACACCATTGGTATGGTTCTCATCCAAGAGGATGATGCTAACGACGAACATGTTATCTATTGCTTGAGTCAAAGTCTACCGCCTACCAAAACCAAGTATTTACATGTCGAAAAACTGGCCTTGGCAGCCGTCCAAGCCGTCCAATGCTTTCGGCACTATATCCTCTCTCGCAAGACTACAATGATTTCTAACTGCAACCCTATGCAACACATTCTCACACGTCAATTGCTAGGGGGAAAATAATCCAAATGGATTGTGATACTCCAGGAGTTCGACTTGGAGTTCGAACGTGCCAAGTCCAAGAAGTCCTTAGTGTTTGCCGAGTTGATATGCGACTTTCCCTATTCTGAAATGGAAAATGTAGCAGGTGATTCATTACCCGATGAATCCCTTTTCCTCATCAGTACTGATGATATTTGGTATGGTGATATCATCATATATCTCCAAACCCAAACTTTCCGGTCAACTTTGTCTAGTACCGACCGACGTCGAATACGCTACCAAGCCCATCAATATATTATCCTCGGGGATACTCTTTATCGTCGGGGGATTGACTCAGTTTTTCGACACTGCCTAACGTTTGATGAAGCTGAGAAAGCTCTGAATGACTGCCATTCTGGAGCTTGTGGTGGTCATATGTCTAGGTATGCTACTGCCCATAAGATCTTACGAGCAGGGTATTTTTGGCCTTCTTTATTTAATGACTGCATCATTGTCGTCCAAAAATGCCATGCTTGCCAGACCTATAATCATAAGATACAGTCACATCCCGCTCCTCTTCACCCTGTGGTCTCCATTGGTCCCTTTGTGAAATGGGGCATCGATTTCATGACATGTCACCCCCACTCAGTCGGGGGGCATGGATACATTATTGTAGCCATAGATTACTTTACGAAATGGGCCGAGGCGATGCTGACATTTGACAACATTGGAAAGACCACAACATTATTCATTTTTAATCACATCATAGCCTATTTTGGTGTTCCTCAGGCTATCGTCACTGATCACGATAGCCACTTTCGAAACTTCATGATGTCCGAACTCACTGAAAAATTGGGTCTTCGCCATGAAAACTCAACGCCCTATTATCCACAAACCAACGGCCAAGTCGAAGCAATTAACAAAGTTCTCATAACTATGCTCAGATGAATGATAGGGATTCACAAAACAAGTTGGCACACAATGTTGTTCTCGGCATTGTGGGCTTACCGGACCTCCGTCAAGTCCGCTACTAGGTTTACACCTTTTCGGTTAGTCTATGGTTTGGAAGCCATTCTCCCGATTGAATGAGAGATACCCTCTTTAAAACTAGTTTTTGAACTCCTACCAAACACTTCTACTGAGGAAGAACGTCTATTGTATCTTATGCGATTAGACGAAACTCAACGCGATGCTACCCTAGTCACAGAAGCTCAGAAAAAACGTGTCAAGGCCCAATACGACAAACATGTCAAGCCTCGCATTTTCTCCGAAGGAGATCTCATTCTCCTCTATGATCAAGATCGCGATATGCTAGGATCTGGAAAATTCGAAGCCATGTGGCGAGGTCCTTATATCGTTAGACGAGTGTTGAAAAAAGGGGCTTATGAGTTAGTAGATTACGATGGTATCCCTTTGAGTGAACCCATAAATGGGTTGGACTTGAAGAAGTACTATGCATAAGATCACATGTGCATGAGTACCTGTATTTTTATTGTATCATACTTCTTGTGTGTTACTATAGCTTGCTTTTGTCGTTATCTGGTCTCTGCCCTTACGTGACATTGTGTTTGATTTCCAGATGTCGGAGTCTTCTCTACCCTACATTGGCTTCGCTGATGGCGCTAGCCGTAGTACTCAGAACCTTGCTTCCACTGCATGGGCAATTTACGCCCCTACAAATGAACTTGTCTCCTTACGAGGTGTGTGCCTCGGTTGTGCGACTAACAATATTGCAGAGTATAGCGACGTTATCGAATTATTGATTGATGCTATCTCACTCAGAATCCGTCATTTGGTTATGCGACTTGATTCACAGCTCATAGTACTACAGTTAAGTAATATCTATACTATTCGAAGTCCTACTTTGTTATGGGTGTATTTGCAAATTCGCCTCTTGGAACGTTATTTTGATTATATTGAATATCAACATATTCCTCGACGTCTAAATACATTAACTGATGCATTAGCTAACTATGTATTAGACAGACATTTGGGTCATTTATAAATCAATCACATCAATTTTCACACAACACTAGATAAACCGGTAGAATCCATATGTATATATAACGATCAAAAGAGTTTTTACAAAAAAGTTCTGTCCGAGGACCAAAATTTCAAAATCTGAAGCTCATAGCTTCTACAAAGTGACGTCATGGATGACGTTCACGGTAACACACGACTGCCCGGGAAACCCTATGAAGTAGTTGACCAATGGACTCTAACACTCCTACTGTATGACACTGATAACGTCGTAGAACCTCTCCAAGAGGCATGTACAAAATATCTACTGTCAAACCATCTAGGTTTTGTTCCACCGCTTCATAATATTCGGTGTCCCATTGTGGCATTGGTGCCACCTCTCCTTGTCACTGAATAGGAGAAGTACTAGAAGGTCGGTAAGGTCCAACATCCGTGTCATCAAAAAAGAATTTTGTATTTAGACCTTGGACGAACATTAAAAAACATTTGCATATGATAAAATTCACAAAAACATTTAAAAAATAAAAAATTGTGTACTTCTTACCAAGTTCCCCCCACTGAGCACCCTCGGGCAAAACCAAATCTGAATCTCCTTGGAAATCCAACCCGACATAAGCATAATCATCGACCATCAACATCTGTGGTCGCAACTAGTCGAAGAAGGTATCATTATATTTGATAATTGGTCCAGCTACGTGCCGGGCCATGAGCTGACTCCATCTCAACATTCTTGGATCTGTTGGAGTCGGTAAATCTCACTCAACCTACAGCCTCAGCAAGGGAACCCTATTGAGAAAGAAGGACACTAACAAAGACCCGTACCCGAATTGCTTCAGGTCGCCTCGCCTGCATTTGGTCAACTGTCTCTTCATGCTACAAAGCACTGCGTCTGCCCAGTTAAAAAACCAAGGCTCAGTACACTCTATGGCATACTGAAAGTAGCTCTGGAGAGCCATGTGAAGAGCTGCGCTCCCAGTCATACGAGAAATGGTGAACAAAATGGTGCGGAGGGTCAAATCCCGCACTCCCCAAATAGCTACTTTCCCTTTGCTCCTCTCTGCCTCTGGAACACAGTGTAAGCGACAGTACTCACTCATGGGCAACCCACCACCTCTACTACCAGTCAGGCTCGCGTGGTACCCACGCCGTGACAGTCCAGTCAAGAAGTAAATGTCCTTAATATCCAAGGACAATGTGTGAACTCCTACATGGAATACTTGCTGATCGGGATCCCACATATGCACAAGGTACTCCAATAACCTGACTTGGGCCCTCATGCCCGGGATACGAAAGAACTTCAAAAGACCACAGTTTCGTAAAGCAGCAACGGTGGCCAGATGATTTCTGGCAATGGCATCATCTTCTTCGTGCTCCCTTTCATGCCATTCCAGAACCATGGTGATGGCCAAATACCTGCATAAGAAGCATAAGAAGAAGATTAGTAACTCTATTCAACACTCGGTATATTTTCATTGAGCAAAAATTTAATTTTTTTTTACACTTTGCAGTTCTCGCAGGTGCCCTTTAGGCACAGTGCAAGGTTCTCGCAGGCGCCTTTGGGCTCACCTGGGAGAATGAGGCATTCTTGCAGGTCCCATGTGGCTGGCCTACGAGAATGGCTGAGCGCACCTTTAGCCCCCAAAACAAACTCAAAACTGTGTTTTTTCCATTGAAAATGAAAAATTAAACCATGAAAAGGTAGAAGACAAAGAGATTACCTCGTTGCTGTAGACGATTCGTCGAATGGATGCTCGTAACTCCTGCAATCGAACGCTGAAGTTCAAGGGTAAAAGTGGTGTTTTTGGGCTCAAATGTTGGTAAAGTTAAAATGATTATGGTATAAAGAGTTTTTACCCCTTTATATTTACTTTTACCATGTTATTGGATTATATAATTGTTTATTTATTAAAACCTAATGCCTAATCCCTTTTTGAGTATGACTTTTGCAAGCATAACGACTTTGATGTTCATGCATAGGGATGCAGATATATTTTTCTTCTTCATTGCATGTTTTGATTGTTTTTTATGGTTTTTGTACAAAACTTCGAGCTTAGTCTTTGTCCGTTCTCACGCTAAAAAATACATGAGAATGCGATCGAGTAAACTTTTATCACTTTTTCGGGCTCAACAAGGATATACGAAAAAGTAACCCCCCTGGAGTCTTCTTTAAGCTCTTTTCAGACTCTCTAAACATGAAAAGATTGTCGAGCGACCTTGCTATTTTCAAGCTCATTAAAGTATTTGAAGAAATCATCTGTTGGACAATAATTTATCTCTTTTTCGGTCTCATCAAACTATTTTACGAAAAAGGAACTGAGAGAGTTCTCTTTTAAGTGTTTTTGCAGACTCTATAATCATGAAAAACCTTCGAGTTTTCTATCTTTGGACTCGTTAAACAAACATCGACAGACCTGTCATGGGACCGAACCACTCCTTCCTAGGGTTCGTTAAACATACTCCGAAGGACTCATCCGAAGGATGAGCTTATATCAACAAGCATATGTTATCCTCCTCAAGCTTGCGTAAAACTAAAGAGGGACTTGCCAGAAATGGTGGGGGAAAATTTGGGAAAGGGATGTGTTCTCGTATTCGTATTAATTGGCAGTAAGTGTCGCTCTTGAACATGACACCCCCCTTATTCATTATTTGAAGTCGGTTTGGGAAATCCATTTGTCTCTCATTCGATTTTCTACAAGGTCATACCCTGTGTCGTCTCTGAGTTAATGCTGCCAAATCATTAGTCGTGTCATTCATATGTTCAAGAGAAGTTCATCTGAAACCTCTACTGAGTCGGCCATCTATAGTTGTCCATTCTCTTCGTGTCGGCCTTCCCTGTGTCCAGTCCAACTTACATCATACTCTGTTTCACCTTCAAAATCTGTTACTCATTTCATGTCATTGATGGGGGATACATCAAAGTCCTCCTGTGATGAGTTTTGTTCCGTCGACTTCAGCTCATTATCCAGAAACAAGACTTAGAAATTCTTTGGTACCTTGGAACTTGCATGCCTCAATGGTAGGTTTCCTCATTTTCGACAGTGGGTTTACATCATTGACCCCTGATCAAAAGATTTTGTCAGATGTTCAACCTCAACTCATTCATTCACATTCGATGGATTGTACTAGTGTACCTTGGGAGTCATTGACATTAATGGTGATTTCCCTCGTACTTGTTAACGGTTTCATCAATGACAGGTAATCAAGTGGTTTCTACCATGTTCAACTTCAACACATGTAATCACATGGTTAGATTCGTACTTTTGGGCGATGGGATTGAAGACCCTAGATATCATCTCTTTGTCCAGGTTGCGATGGAATATGTATAATCTGCGACACATAGATCCACTTTGTATGTCTCATGGCTATGTCGTCTCAATTTGATTTTTCTCGCATAGATCTACAGTGTATTCCTGGTGGCTATGATATATTTTGATGGAATGGATCCATAGTGTATGATTGGTGGCCATGATCTATGCTTATAATGTCATTCGTTTATGATCTGAGTATGGGAATGCCTACCTCAGAATTAATATGATATTCTAAAGATGCTTGGTTGCTCGCAGGTTTCCGATTAGGTGCGCTCTTGGTTTCTGACACACACACGTAGTTTACAAAGTATTTTGGCTGTCAGTGATTCCGGCCTCATACTTTGGGGGGCATTCTGTTACCCATGATTTTGGTAATATTGATGATGTATTAATGATGGTGTAATCAGGCTCCTAATAAGAACTTTCTCCTGAGAAAAGTGACATTCATCTCTTCCCAGAAAACATATTTTTGAAGAGAGTTCACAGGTTGCTTATATCCTAGGGTGCGAGAATGACCCATTCTTGCAGGTTGCCTTCAGCTAGGGTGCGAACTTCTCACACTGTGCTACATAGCTAAGGTGCGAACTTGATCTCAAGCTTGGAAAAATATGAAGTCTCGATGTTTCTAGAAGGGAATCTTCTAGAGAATGGGTTGGCATTCGAATGGTTATCTCTTTACTGGTTTCCCTGATTTTGTGGGATCATTCTTATCCAAGTAACCATCTCATCCT
>JASDQU010436062.1:23680-39626 GCA_032191745.1 Picea mariana | reverse complement strand
CAAGTTTCTCACAATCTTCTTCTTTCTTCATCATTTGGACATTCATTACTTCTCCTATTCTTCTTTCTTCTTCGAGTAGAGTTTTCAAGGAAATGGTTTCTTCTCTTAGTTTCTCAAAGTCATCTAATTGTTTTATTTGTAGTGCACATGGAGGAGGCACATAAGGATACAGTTCAAAGTGTTGAAGGCTATGTAGTACTGAAATAATTTGAGGATGTCTTTAAAGAGATATCAGGGTTTCCAATGAAAAGAGACATTAATTTCTCTATAAATTTGATGCCTGGAGAAACACCCGTATCCAAGATTCCTTATAGGATGAGTATGCTAGAGTTGAAAGAGTTGCAGATGCAACTTGAAGAGCTTCTAAAGAAAGGGTATATACACTCAAGTGTGTCACCTTTGGGTGCCCCAATATTGTTTTTGATGAAGAAGGATGGTACATTGAGACTTTGTATTGACTTTAGGCAGTTGAACAAGGTAATAGTAAATAACAAGTATCATTTTCCAAGGATAAATGACCTCTTTGATCAACTAAGGGGCATGCAGATATTCTCAAAGATTGATCTCAGATATGGATATCACAAAGTGAGAATTAAAGAAGAATACATCAACAAGACTACCTTTAGAACAATGTATGGACATTATGAGTTCACAATGGCGTGATTTAGATTGCCAAATGCACTAGCTATCTTCATGTGTTTGATGAATGGAGTTTTCATAAGTTACTTAGATAAGTTTGTCATTGTATTTCTGGATGAAATACTTATTTACTCAAAGTCTGAAGAGGAGCACGAGAAACACTTGAGGATGGTACTGCAAGTATTGAGGGAGCATCAATGTTATGCAAAGTTTATCAAGTGTTCATTTTACCATGATAGATTCATTATTTGGGTCATATAATTTCCAAGGAAGGAATAGTTGTGGATCCAAAAAAGATAAAACCATTGAGGAATGGCCGACACCAAGAAATGTCATAGAGGTGAGGTCCTTTATGAGACTTGCAGGTTATTAAAAAAGATTTATTGAAGGCTTCTCAAATATTATGCATCCAATTACACCCTTTCAAAATAAAGGTGTGTGATTTGAATGGACTTCGGATTGTGCAAGGATTTTTTAGCACTTGAAGAGCTTGTTAACAGGTGCACCAATTTTGAGAATTGTTGATTCATATGTAGACTTCATTGTGTGCACAGATGCATGCAAGGAAGGGGTCGATGGAGTCCTTAGTTAGAACAGGCATGTGGTGTGCTACGAATCAAGAAATTTAAAAGAGCATGAAAGGATCTATGCTACTCATGAATTATAATTAGCATCCATAATGCATTCCTTGAAGATGTGGTGACATTATCTCATGGGTAAAAGATTTGAGCTCATAACAAACCATAGTAGTCTAAAGTATCTCTTTGGACAACCAAGTTTAAATGCTAGACAAAGAAGGTGGTTAGAATTCCTCGGTGAGTATGAATTTGACATAAAGCATATCATAGGGAAAGAGAACAAGGTGGTTGACACACTTAGCAGGAGGGTGCATGCGATGCATGCTACATCCGTTAGCATGTACAAATTCGATTTGTGTGACAAAAATTTGGAGGTTGTCAAATCAGATCTGCACTATATGGAAATAAAGGCGACTTTACAAATGTAAAGGTTACGAGTTAAAAGAGGATGAAATATTCATGTATAGGCACAGAGTTTATGTGCCAAATGATCAAGAATTGAAAAGTATGTTATTGTCGGATATTCATAAGGTTCCTTATGTAGGACACCCATGTTACAAGAAGACAATTGTCACAGTAAAAAAACAATATTATTGGCTAGGTATGAGAAAGGATGTCGTTGATTTTATTTCTAGGTGCCTTGAATGTCAAAAGGTGAAGGTTGAGCACATACATCCAACTGGTTTTCTACAACCTTTTCCCATTCCTGAGTGGAAGTGGGAAGTTGTAACCATGGATTTCATAACTAAGCTACTTATGACTGATAACCAACATGATTCTATTATGGTAGTGGTGGAAAAGCTTACTAAAGATTCCCATTTTATTCCAGTAAAGTCAGCGCACAAGGTAGCCAACATTTCTAAAATATACATGTGAGAAATTGTTAAGATACATGGTGTACCTAAGACAATTGTGTCTGACAAAGATTCCAAGTTCATCTCAAACTTTTGTAAAGGGTTATTCAAAGGATTTGGGACAAATATGAAATTTAGCACAACATATCACCTTGAGACAGATGGACAAACAGAAAGGGTAAATCATGTGATTGAAGATATGCTCAGGATGTATGTGATGGATAAACCATCAAAATGGGAAGACTACCTTCACTTGGTAGATTTTTCTTAAAAAAATGGTTATCAAGCATATTTAAAGATGAACTCATTTGAATCACTTTATGGTTGAAAGTGCAACACACTAGTGAGTTGGGACAATCCAACAGATCGTGCAGTGGTTGGGATAGATCTGCTTAGAGAAATGGAGGAGAAAATGGTAAAGATATGGAAAAATTTAAAGGCTTCCCAAGACATGAATAAAATATGCACAGATAAAGGAAGAACCCATAGAGAGTTTAAAGTGGGCGATCATGTGTTCTTAAAAGTGAAAGCTAGACATAATTCCTTGAAGTTGGGGAATTTTTCTAAGTTGTCAGCATGCTACCATGGGCCGCTTAAAATCCTAGAGAGGATCATTCCTATCACATATATGCTTGCATTTCCTACATCCTTGTGTATTCATAATGTTTTCCATGTGTCATTGATTAAAAAGTACATACCTTATGCTAATCATATTATTGATTGGAATGTGATTCAAGTGGAGCTAGAGGGCAATTTTTGAGTGTGCGGTCGGTTTGCATATTGGATCAGAAAACCAAATATCTTCGGAATCGAGTCATGGAGCTGGTAAAGGTCCAATGGACCTGGTACAGTCCTAAGGATGCAACTTGGGATTGCAAGGATGCTATGTAGGTAGAATATCCATATCTTTTTAAATATTTTTGAAATTTTATATGTACATGTGTATATGATGCACTTAGGAAAATGCATAAATAAGGGGGAGGGGAATGTAATGTCCCTAATCCAAAACCCTTTGTGATTGTACATATAGGCTGGTGAGTTGTTGGTACCAATTGTTAATGTAAATGTACATATAGGCTAGTGAGCCGGGATGCAAATAGGCCAGTGCACCTATCCTTGTAAGTGTAATCATATTCACACTTATTAATATTATCACATTTTTTGCGTAGATAGATCAAACGAAAAGAGATGGGGACTAAATCCACCAGAAAATTGAAAAAGGGGCAGGATTTAAGTCCTAGGGAATATTTTAATAACATTTCCAGAAAAGTGTAAGTTATGGATATTTATTTATCATCAGTTCCCGAGGGATGGGAACGAGTCACCAAGTGGCTAAAGTTATTCCTGAAGTTGGCAAGTGTCGATTTTAAGGCATGCAATATATATTGTTGGCCTTAGTTTATTTCGGAGGAAGAATTCATTAGGGGATTATTATTCATTCTCTCATGTGCATAAGTAGTCAAACCATCTGAGAAGGATGACTATTATCTTATCTGTAGAGAAGAGCTTGCGAGTGTGTTATGTATTATAACCAGAGTTTTGTTGTCAAAGAGGCAGATTGTTAGGCTTGTGAGTAGTATCTCTAGGTGAGAGATTTGTTGTCGAAGAGGCAGGTTGTCAGGATCGTGAGTAGTCTCTCTAGGTGAGAGATTTGTTGTCGAAGAAGTGGGTTGTCAGGCCCATGAGCATTCTCTCCAAGTGAGAGTTGTGATGGGAATTATTATCTGGTGAGATGGGCATTGGTTGCAGGCATTGGATACTTCTTATTTGACCTGTTGTTGAGACCCATGGAAGGGAAGTGGGGAAGCCGAGGGACTATTGAGAAGAGAAGGGGAACACTTCCTTGGGTGTAATAGGTGCATGGGGAATGAGGGAATGTAGACTAGTTGCAATAGTGACACCTTGGACTAAGTAATTATGTCGAGTATCATACTTTAGCCTGGCATTAGGAACCCTTTTTCTCTGGTGGAGTTAAGCCTCAACTCGGAGGTGACCTGTTGCTAAAAGTATATGAGCAACAAATTCCATGGCTGGGAGGAACGTATGAGTTCTGCGCTCAGTTGGTGACTTTTCATAAAAGATAAGTGTCTTTATGTGCTTGTATTATTTATTATGTGCTTAGTTGTCTATGTTTAATATGGGTTTAATTCTTGTATGTTGTTGCATATAAGCAATTTTTGTGATTTTGTATTATGCTGCTTGCACATGTATGTGTGGCGCTGATAGTCAATATTCGTAGTCGTGTGTGAGTATGATTGTTGTTGTTAGTATTTCATGTTAATTTAATCTTATAGTTTTGGTTATAAGTATGCAATATGAGGTAAGAATGGTCATGCACGTAGTGAATACTCTATGTGCAATAGAGGCTAGATTTACTTGTGCGCAAAGGGAAGTAGTCTGCACACACAATGAGGATATAATTGGTGTGAGACGCTAGAATGGTTGCACACACAGTCGTGTTGTATGTTCAATATATTTGTGCATAGTTGGTTTTGTGTTACTTCCGTTGTTATAAGTTTTGTGGTGCAACTCATTTTGGGGTTGAGTGTGTTACTTCAAGTGATACTGCGCAAACTACTATTCTAAGTAGAATTTGCGCAATGTATTTTTTGAATAACATTGTTTAGTAGTAATATGGATGATGTTATAGTATGGTATCAGAAGCAGTTTGGTAATGAGAATGTTACAGATTGGTTTCAGGGCAATATAATTTGATATTGGGTGACGTGGCCCAACTTGGGAGGTTGGAAACATTACAACATGTGTACCAAGTGGCCCTCTTAATCTCAACCAAGTGGCCCTATGAATGTGCGCCAAGTGGACCTCTTGATCTTCACCAAGTCACCCTCTGCATGTGCACCAAGTGGCCCTCCACTGTGTTCCAAGTGTCCCACTGAATGTGTGCAAAGTGTCTCTATCGAACTCTGCTAAGTGGCCCTCTAGATGTATTCCAAGTGGGCCTTTGAATGTGTGCCAAGTGGCCCTACGGATCTATGCCAAGTAGCCTCTAGATGTGCACCAATTGATGCTCTTTATCTCTACCAAGTGGCCCTCTGGATGTGCACCAAGTGGCATTCTCGACTCCACCAAGTGGCCCTTCGGATGTGTGGAAACTGGCCCTCTCAATATTTTCCAAGTGGTTTTTCGGATGTGCAACAAGTGGCCCTCTCTATCTTCGCTAAGAGGCCCTATGGATGTGCACCATGTGGCCCTTCAGATATGAGAAAAGTGTCCCTCCATATGTGTGCCAAGTGGACCTTCGTATGTGCGTCAAGTGGCCCTCTCAATCTCCACCAAGTGTCCCTCCTGATATGCGCCAAGTGGCCCTTTCGAGCTCCTCCAAGTGGTCCTCTGCATGTGGACTATCAAATGGGATAATACTAAATAAAAAACCAGATTTGTATATGAAATGGTTCTTGACAACCAGATTTCTCCTTGAGTGCAACATTTGCTTGGAAATGGACCAAGCAACTTCTTTACAATAAACAAATAATGAAAGGATTCAATGTCAAAATAAATATATGTTCATCTTCATTATAACATCCCTCTAAATCACATGCAATAAGAATATGTATCCATAGTTTCTTACAAGAAAAAGAGTGAAATGGTGTTGATCACTTTAGAGAACTTTAAATAAGCATTACATTCAAAACTGAAAAAGAATTTGACGGGCATACTAAAAAAATATCATACTTAGAAATCCCATGGTCTAAGAATTCATTAAAGTCGTGTCCTGAAATAGTTCTCTGTGGAGTTTAATACATAAAAGATATCTCGCATTACAAAGCATTTTAGTAAACCAATTGACTAATTATCATAAATAAAGCTTTCCAAATGCAAGGACTAAACCTCCATGAAGCAATTAGACAATACTGGCTTACATTTATTAGTCACATATATGGCTGTAAAATAGTCTATGAGATTTTAGAAAGAGACCTAGAAGAATAAAAGAAAAACACTAAAAAACTCAGCCTTATGCTTAGTTCAAAAATACAAACATAAAGCTTTGAGAAAAATCATGTAGAAGAAGAAGGAAGAAAAATGGAGATCTTTATTTGTTGATGAGAAAGTTGGTTTCATATTGATGGCTAAATAATGTTATCTCGATGATTTGAACCTTGATATTATGATCTTCCAACCCAAATTGAACCTCTCTTTGATGGTGCTCTCTTTCTTTTAAATCTACTCCCAATGATTCTTTGAAGTAGTTAAGGTTCTATTCTTCTATAAGTTTCCATTTGCATATTATTTTTTGAATTAATGCTTTTTGGACCCACTTCAAACTTTTATAAAATTTATTTAATAAACTTTTATTTCAAAACTTTAAAACTGGCTTCCTGAAAAAAGTGGACTATATTTTAATTTACTGAGAACGATAAGTGAATTCTCATCCATGGAATTTTTTTTAGGATTAATCTTCATCATCACATCTTTCCAACGAGTCATATTGATAAAAATTTGGAATTATGGATCTCAACTTATAGCCTCGGGAAGTAGAGGTTCCAAATAGATTTCCCAACAAGTCATGAAAAAGAGCTTATTGATATTTTAATTTTTGGAAAAATTATGACCAAATTCAGCCATTGAAACTTGTCCCATTGTCTTCCTTGTTGAATTACCTTTCCAACTAGGTATCACTTTACCCGAACAAACATTTGGATCATGAGTTACAAGCTCTGAAAGATCGTTTCTCAACAATCGTTGATCTGTTTTGTGGATCAATCTCATCCCTTGATATAATTTCTTTTTTTTAGTCCCACATGCATCGTGTTGGGTGAAGCATTGGTTTTTATAATGTAAAGGCTTTCATATCATTCATGTGAAACAAAAGAGCTTATGGAAGGCTTAGTGTATCTCTCGTGCCTTAGGAAAATTCATGACATAGTAAAATTTCGGTTGCCCATTCATTGCCCAATCATTGCCCAGTCAACTTATAAATACCTGACACGTCACATCCAATCAATACCATGTCACCTACCATGTCACTGTCACATGTCATCTCTATTAGTCCACGTGTCACCTATGGGTAGGTCCATTTCGCTTCCATGTGTCCACATATAATAGGTTTGGAGTGCCATGTGTCAATGGGAGGTATGCCCAAAAATAAAGGGAAATAACTTAGGATAATAATGGTTATTGAGAAAATTTATTAAAATAAATTAAAAGTTCGTGGGGTTATGTGAATGTAGATGTAAGTAAGGAGGTAATACATGGTAAAAAGAGTCGTGAAAATGTCTAAGTGTTAAGAATAAGTATAGAGAGGTTGCAAGGTTATGAACAATCAGAACCATACACAATTAGGATGGTGGGACAACATGGTTGTGGTAAGAGTCTTAAAAATCACTGTGTACATGATGTAAGACTAAGTAAGAGTGAGTTGGACCCATTGTAAGACTTAGTAAGAATGAGTTGTAAAAAATACTAAGTGTTAAGTGAAGTGAATTAGGAGGATCGAGATTGGGAGGAGGGTATATGTCACGAGCATGGGCCAACCCTTTGGTTGGGCATCAGAAACACCCAACGTTCCCCAACTCTCATGCAACACCAATGTCTTTCATTCGATCAAAAAACCATATCATCTTACTTAACCCAGACTACGCCTTACTTAACTTTGTTTCGTTTATTAGTTAACTATTATGTGTATTTCTTGTACTTATCCAAATAACAAGTAAATAACATCATGCATCCACAGTATAAAAAACAAATGTGCAAGTGGGTAGAAAAACTATCCTAGCACCCAAATTTTAATACATAACAACAATGTGTCAAGTTGAACTCGTGCCACACACAAAGAAAGAGTTACAAGGAGATTCCTCTCATTTACAAAGAACTTGTTGAAAAAAAATCACAACTCTACTTCGGTGAACTGCCCTTGGGTGCCCTACCTTCCTTTCCTCAGTATGAACAAAACTTCGTCTTTGTAAATCTTGTTGCTTTGCCTCAGATTGGAGCGACCCTTCCTTCATCACCGCCATTCGATTCGTCCACCAACTTTCTTTGAGAAAGACTTGCCTAAACCTTCGGTTTTTCCTACCGAAGGAAAATCAAGTTACCCTCAAGGGTCTACTTGTCTCCTTGGTGGGAGCTTGCCTCCCTCCTTTTTTGTTTCCTTGGAATCCTCAACTTCGATTATGAAGAAGTATCTCCAACTCTGAATTTCCTTCCTTCCTTTTTTTTCACCTTTCCAATATTTATAAGAGTGCTCCCTTGCTCAAGGGGTGCATCCTTTACAACTGACGCAACTCTTCCCAACTGATGTAACTCTTCCTTTCTAGACCAACTTTCCAAAGGGTGTGTGCCCCTTCCAAGTGCATGCTCTAACTCAGTCGACTTGTCACCTTTCGGTTATTGGCACCCAACTTGCTCCTTCATCCATTCGTTCACCCAATCACTTGGTGAAGTGTCTGTCACACATTTTGGGCTATCTTTCTTACTTGTTCGACCTGTCTCTTTGGTTGGGTGCCCAAGATTCCATGGAAATCCCACCTTTTGTTTCATCTCCATCAAGCAATCGATTGTGGAATCATTCCTTTACATGACGCATGCCCAAGGTACCCCGACTCCATCATATATCAAATCCTTCATTTGAACTAAACGCTCCCCATCACAACTTATCCATCTAAGCATGTGGTGGAGGGGCGAGGGCGCTCATCTCACTCAAATCAAGTGCAGAGGCATTACACCCTCCCCCATTCCAAGTTGTTTCCGTCCTAATAATGTCCAAAACCTATGATCTTCGACTCCACCCGAACTCATGCCTACGTCACTGCTGCTGCTAGAAACCCTAAGTTTCATGTCGAAATGGAAACCCCAAATTATGAATTAGTGAAAATTTCAAGTTTCCACTGGAAACCCCAAATTTCCATAATACCCACGATCAATCTACAACACTTTGCAACTGTCCTCACTGCCCAAAGTCATCATGCATCCAACCTACCTCTCTCTAACTCTATTCTCAATGTAGTTCAAGTTTCCCTCTTTTCCCTATTGCGATCACAACCTCTATCGCAACCTCAACCAAAACTGAAAAATGTCTAAGTGTTGAAACAATGTTGAACTATTGTGCCCATACTCCAACCATCTCATCATGTCTCCACACTCTGCATGCCTCCACATCTTGAATAATTAACTGGGTAACTAATCCAAATTCATGCTCAATCTGTGAAAGTGTACTTACCCACATTGTCCATAGTTGTTTATGTCCATTGTTCACCACATGCTCAACCCAAAAACACCAAGGCAAGATTACACTTTCCCCTTCTTTGTTGTGTTCATCCAACTCTATTATGAATTTCCTCTGCAATAACCAAGTGTTGCACAAATGAATCATTTTGTTCCCAAAGTCTGACCCCTTCACCATGTCATTGCACACTAGCTTTTCCAAGTGACAGATAAGTCAATTGGCCAGTCCAACCTTCAGATCACCGTTTTGATGGCACACCTTCAAGTCAAATTTATTTCCTCTCGTCCGCAACTCAAATCATCCATACAAAAAATCACCAAGGAAAAACTTCCTTTCCCCTCCTTGTTGCGATGTTACCCCAAAACACATTCTTCCTTTGTTAAATTCATCAATTATACTGCGAAAGTTGCTATCCCTCCCTCCATTGTTACAATCAAACTATCTAACATCCAAGGTATTCAAAACTTCAAGGATATCACCACACACCTACCACCCGTGTGACCAACCAAATTCACTCTCTTTACCCATCCCACGAACTGTAGGATGCCCTGAACTGTCTCATCGTTGTTGCAACCATTCCCCTCATGGAACCATGGTTTACATTGACAAGTTTTCCCAATTCAAGTATGAGCATGGCTTCATTAGTGAACCTCCGATCTTCTTCATCACCTATCCGTGAAACATTCTAAGTACACAAGTCTCACACAACCAATAGTCACCTCCACATTACTTCTATATTCGTGCTTCATTTCCTCCTATCGGTGCGATCCTCTAATCTGCATAAGTCCACAACTACCTCCACATGTGTCTCACTATACTATCCATACAAATCCATGCGGAATGAGTCACCCAAATATTTCCATGATGCCTTTGTTCACCTCTTGGAATGAATTGCCTGCCTCTGTCAAAACAATTCTTCGTTTGGATCTCCACTGCGATGGTCAAGTCACCTCATAACTCAACCAATGTGCCTAAGGCACTCATTCACCTCGACACCATCATGAATCATGCCCAAGTTTGACAACTTATTACTTCATAAGATTCATGCAAGTGTTCTTCATCATTCTAAACAAACTCAACAGACCTGCACAAAGGCCTCCTTGATCGCACCCACAAATCCCTCCTCCACCAGCCACCTATCTGCACAAAATCATCCCATTCACTTCGTGAAATAGTCCAAGTTTGCACACTTCAAAATTGTCTAAGTTGCAAACTTTCCAAATTAGTTGCCACCCATCGTTTTATCTCCATCATTGGTTTCCTTCATACCAACACCCAATCCCCACATTTGTCGTTCATCAAGTCACCCTATTGCCAAAAGTGCAACTTCTCATGAAGTCTGCCACCCTTCGTCTTCCTTCCAGAAACATAGCTCAACAAACAACTCCAGTGAAGGCTTGTGTAGAGACATCTTGGTGAGGTGTGCCCAAGAAGTTTTGCACAAGTTTCTAGCCAACTCTGTGATACCCAAAACTCCATTCAAGTCACCTTACCCAACCAAACCCATCTTTTGTTTTCTCCATATGTTATCTTCATGCCTTGAAATGCTTCCAAACAAGGACACCATGCATAAACCTATCATTAATTCACCCATTGTTAACTGACTTCCATATGAAATCTTCAATCGACATTCACAACCCAATTGACTCAAATTCTTTGGTAGTGCATGACAAGAAGTTGGCACAGTGGAAAATGTGCTCAACTACAATCTAGACCATGCATTCAAATGAACTCTTATTCTTCATTTGTTATATTCGTGCCCTGGAATGCTTCCAAATCAGGACACCATCGACACATCTCTTTTTTTCCCAACACAAAGTTGTCACGGTGGAAATCGTGCTCAACTGACTGAAATACAACCAAAAATTCATTCTAACATCTCAAGTCACGAAGGTGACCCAAGTCACTGACTGTTCAACGAACTCAAACATCCATTTGCTCGACTGCATGAGTCGTGCACTCCATAGAAAATGATCTTTGATACCAACTATCATGAGACTGGAGGAACCCTTTTGTTGGGTGGCAGAAACACCCAACATTCCCCAACTCTCATGCGGAACAGACGTCTTTCGTTCGATGACAAAACCATGTTGTCTTTCTTAACCTGGACTACACCTTACTTAAATTCATTTCGTTTATTAGTTAACTGTTATGTGTGTTTACTATACTTATCCAAATAAAGAACATCATCCATCCATAGTACAACAAACGAATGTGCAAGTGGACGGCCAAACCGGCCTAACGCCCAAATCTTAATACAGAACAACAGTGCATCGAGCTCAACTCGTGCCACACACAAAGAAAGAGTTAGAAAGAGATTTTTCTCATTTACAAAGAACATGTTGTGAAAACATCACAGCTTTCCTTCGACGAGATTCCCTTGGGTGCCCCCCCTTCGCTGTCTCATTCTAAACGAAACTTCATCATGCTTCTTCTTCGTAAAGCCTACTGCTTTGCCTCAAATTGGAGCGACCCTTCCTTCGTCACCATAGTTTGATTCGTCCACCAAATTCCTTTGAGAAATACTTTCCCAAACCTTCGATTCTTCCTCCCTAAGGAAACTCAAGTTACCCTCAAGGGTCTACTTGGCTCCTTGGGGGGAGATCACCTCCCTTCGTGGTTTCTTCCTTAGACTCCTCAATTGCGATTATGAAGAAGTGTCTCCAACTCTGACTTGCCTGCCTTCGTTTTTTTTCACCTTTCCAATACATAGAAGAGCGCTCCCTTGGTCAAGGGGCATGTCCTTTCCAACTGACATGACTCTTTTGAACCGATGAAACTCTTTGTTTCTAGACTGAATTACCAAAGGGCGCATTCCCCTTCCAAGTCCATGCTCTAAATCAATTGACTCATCACCTTTCGGTTATGGGCACCCAACTTGTGCCTTTGTCCGTCTGTTCACCCAATCACTTGGCGAAGTGTTCATTGCACATCTTGGGAGATCTTTCTTTCTTGTCTGACATGTCTCTTCAGTTGGGTGCCCAAACTTATATGGGGTTCCCACCTTTTGTTTCATCTCTGTCATGCAACTAATTTTGGAGTTTTTCCTTGGCATGATGCGCACCCAAGGAACCCTAACTCCATAATATATCAAATCCTTCGTTTGAATCGAACACTCCCCATCACAACTCGTCCATCTAAGTCTTCAGTGAAGGGGTGCATGCACTCGTCTTGCTTGACTCAAGTGAGGAGGAGTTGCAATATAGTTTATGAAAGAGTCATAAGAATCATCACTGACCCACGATAAGTCATAAAAAAATTGACTATGAGTTGTAAAAAAGACTAAGTATTAAGTGAAGTGGATTGGGATGGGGAGGAGAGTATAGTATATGTAATAGTCATAAGAATCACCACTAACCTTGATGGTAAGTCATAAAAAAAATATACTAAGTGTTGGGGAAGAGTTACATGAAATATGGAAAATAAAAGAAAAGAAAATACAAAAGGAAAAAGGAAAATAAGAAAGGGAAATAGAAAAAGAAAATGGAAAATAAGAAGAAAAAGGAAAATGGAAAAAGAAAAAGGAAATGGAAAAGGAAAATGAAATAATGGAAATGGAAAGTGAAATAATGGAAAAGAAATGAAAATGGAAATGGCTAAGTATGGAATATGGAGKATGGAGAATAGAGTGAAAGGGAGAAAAATGGTTAAGTATGGAGAGTAGAGTGGGAGAGAAAAGAGACAAAAATGGTTAAGTATGGAGAGGAGAGTAATGAATGAAAGAAAGAAAAATGGCTAAGTGTGAGAAGAGAAGTGAAGGGAATATGATAGTAKGKTATGATATAAGAGAGTATAAGAGAGGAAGTTGTAAAAATGGCTAAGTATGGATATGGAGAGGAGGTGGAAAATGTTAGAGGAGGTGAAAGGAGGGGAAAATGTAAGTTGAAAAAKGACTAAGTGTTGCACATGGAAGAAGGGGGGAAGCAAAAAGGGGCACAAAACTTAGAAAACATTTCYCATCACTTTTTCAAAGTTCTTCTTGCAATCTCTTTGTCGAGCAGTTGGAAAAAATTATGAGTATCTTGGGCATACAAACTCGAATTTTGATTCSACAAAATACATGAYGAAGATGATACTAAGKGTTATGCCATGAACTAATGAGCATACACAAATTCCAACTTCTGATTTTTTATTATTATTCCAAAGAGAGGAAAATCTAAGTGATCAAAAATTTTGATCAACAAAAGTTTGCCTCTTAAACTTATAATTTATGTAATTCAATACATCTAACTTATTTTCTTAATTTAGATAGGAATGTGTTAGATTTTACATGGCTAAGTAGAAAAATAAATAAGATGAATTTATTTGCAATAGAAATTACCTTAGATTAACCAATGATTCTATCACTTCACAACTATTGTGTACTCTTCCCACATAGCAACTCTTCCTCACAACCTCAAATTTTCTTAGTAGTGCACCCCTGAATTATCACTACACTAGTGCATTAGGATACAAGGTGCACCATGGTAGGGTTAAAAAAAAATACCAAACTGATTTCTCATTTTTACTATCCATCATTGCTTCTAATGCATTCAAGCACTAATGCTCCATCTATGTAGGATCAATTGTCCCATGTTTTTGAGTTACTAAATTTCACCATAATCCAAAATAGGTTCCATTTTGTTTCTAAAATTTTCAACCCCCTCCCCAAGATTTAATTTTTTATTTCTTTGCAAGCCATGCCTCCATGAAGAAATGAGGCTAGGCAATTTCTTTTCTACATCTTAATTTACATTTTCATGATTTTAGTTTTCCAATTAAATTTATATATTCCTTTATTTTTTGAAAAAATGTCATTGATGTGACCTTTTGTACATTCACACACTACACGACAATTTGTTTACAGGTTGCATTGAATTTTATGTTCCTAACATTCTAAGCACACTAATGATTCGAAAATGATTGACACACATATTTATTACAATATTTGATGCATTAAGGAATGTTATGGAACATTGTTATTGGGGTGAAATATCCACATATGCGCACTACAAAATGTTGGCACACTGACTTTCCAATTTGTATGTGCCTACAATATGTGGTGCATTGATGTAGAATAGTAGCACCATAGTTCGGGTACCGATTATTTAACATGCATTGCTAGATTCAAGACAATTATACCTCATGATGGTTATGCATGTGTGGATGACTAGGTGCATCGTTGGTATCACTAACCTATCACTTTGTTGCACCACTTGGAATGTTGTACTTTCCTACTATTTGTAGTGTGTTGATGAGGACTACAATCACTTTGTGGTAGTGCTATGTATTATTCCAGTGCACCAAAATTGGTGGCTAGAGACACTGGTGTCTAGACACATCAATGCAATCATTAATTTTTTTCAATTTAGTGCATGCATTAGTGTATTTAGGGATGACTTCACATACCATATAGAGTGTTATTAGATATATGTAGCACATTTCATTGGCAACAGACACCTTGCTCTTATGGCGCACTGACATGGGTTAGAAAGCATGGCTCTATGATGCATTTTTTCATAAACATAGGTGTTAGTGTGGAAGTATATATCACCATAGGTGATGAATTGTAAAAAAATAGGTGCACTAGAGATGGTGCACAAAATTAAAAGAGGTGCACTAGATAGTTTTACCCATTTTTAATGCACCAATTTAAAATTCAATACTGAGTGAATATTACGAATGGTAATTTAGTAAATATTGTATATTTTATATCTATTTTTTCCTAATGAGGTTTCTATAAGAATCAATGACAACCAAAATAATAGTAGGTCAATACATATAACTTCATGCATGTTTGGGAGGCCCAAGAGAGGGAGATGGATTTGTTTCCTTTTTTGAACACTGTTGAGGGTTGCCTCCTATTGATGGATGTTGACCTCCTTAAGTTTTTTGAGGAGGTTAAATCCCTTAAGGGGAACATTCAATTATTGTTCTAGCTAATACTTGATTGTGATCATGTTAGACATGCATTTAATTTTGGTCGCAATCTATGGTAACAACCCAAGGACATTTATTTTTTCACCGACCTATCTGGGGGGGGATGTTTTCCTATTTTTCCCTATGTGTCACCTAGTGTTTCAAGAGAGATTCAATTGGCATATGTTCTTAGATATGTTAATATATAAATTATTGAACCCATTGACTTTGAGGTTATTAAGGGTGGTTATTCTTGCATTCTTTTATAGATAAGGACGTTAGGTGCTTGTGAATTATCATTACCACACTAGCACACCATACTAATAATAGGAAATACATTATTTTCCATATGATATATTATGTAGATGGCCTTGTTTAGTGGCCCAAATTAATCAGGTGGTCTCCTATTCTACTACAACAATTTTTCATTGCTTCATATAGATGTCGTAGCATGTTGGAGAGGAAACAACTCTTCCCATTTTATTTAAAGCTATTTTTCTTTGTTTTTAGAGGTTTATAGTGATTTGAATGTCATGTGATTACCACCCTACTAGATTATTTATTTATGTATGTATGCACATGTAGGAACATGATTTCCCTAAGAGGGACTAAACAAAGTTTCCATGTAGGGATGTGGGTGAGGATGTTGTTTCTATGTTAGGTAGTGAGGACGATCACATCCTCGAGATTGTGCATTATTCTTATGTAGGGATGGATTAATTGGGGTGTCTAAAATTCCTACTTATTGTAGTTAAGCCACCAAATGAGAGAGATAATATTATTGTGAAGTTTTA
>JASDQU010436062.1:10186-23519 GCA_032191745.1 Picea mariana | reverse complement strand
GTTTTCTAAGTTTTGTGCCCCTTTTTGCTTCCCCCCTTCTTCCATGTGCAACACTTAGTCATTTTTCAACTTACATTTTCCCCTCCTTTCACCTCCTCTAACATTTTCCACCTCCTCTCCATATCCATACTTAGCCATTTTTACAACTTCCTCTCTTATACTCTCTTATATCATACCCTACTATCATATTCCCTTCACTTCTCTTCTCACACTTAGCCATTTTTCTTTCTTTCATTCATTACTCTCCTCTCCATACTTAACCATTTTTGTCTCTTTTCTCTCCCACTCTACTCTCCATACTTAACCATTTTTCTCCCTTTCACTCTATTCTCCATACTCCATATTCCATACTTAGCCATTTCCATTTTCATTTCTTTTCCATTATTTCACTTTCCATTTCCATTATTTCATTTTCCTTTTCCATTTCCTTTTTCTTTTTCCATTTTCCTTTTTCTTCTTATTTTCCATTTTCTTTTTCTATTTCCCTTTCTTATTTTCCTTTTTCCTTTCGTATTTTCTTTTCTTTTATTTTCCATATTTCATGTAACTCTTCCCCAACACTTAGTATATTTTTTTTATGAATTACCGTCAAGGTCAGTGGTGATTCTTATGACTATTCCATATACTATACTCTCCTCCTGATCCCAATCCACTTCACTTAATACTTAGTCTTTTTTACAAATCATAGTCAATTTTTTTATGACTTACCGTGGGTCAGTGATGATTCTTATGACTCTTTCATAAACTATATTGCAACTCCTCCGCACTTGAGTCGAGCGAGACAAGTGCATGCACCACTTCACCAAAGACGTAGATGGACGAGTTGTGATGGGGAGTGTTCAATTCAAACAAAGGATTTGATATATTATGGAGTTAGGGTTCCTTGGGTGCGCATCGTGCCAAGGAAAAACTCCAAAATCAGTTGCATGACAGAGATGAAACAAAAGGTGGGAACCCCATATAATTTTGGGCACCCAACAGAAGAGACATGTCAGACAAGAAATAAATATCTCCCANTAGAGCATGGACTTGGAAGGGGAATGCGCCCTTTGGTAAGTTAGTCTAGAAACAAAGAGTTGCATCGGTTGGAAAGAGTCATGTCAGTTGGAAAGGACATGCCCCTTGACCAAGGGAGCGCTCTTCTATATATTGGAAAGGTGAAAAAAAATGAAGGCAGGCAAGTCAGAGTTGGAGACACTTCTTCATAATCGCAATTGAGGAGTCTAAGGAGCAACCATGGAGGGAGGTGATCTCCCCCCAAGGAGCCAAGTAGACCCTTGAGGGTAACTTGAGTTGCCTTGGGGAGGAAGAATCGAAGGTTTGGGAAAGTATTTCTCAAAGGAATTTGGTGGACGAATCAAACTGTGGTGACGAAGGAAGGGTCACTCCAATCTGAGGCAAAGCAGCAGGATTTACGAAGAAGAAGCATGATGAAGTTTCATTTACAATGAGGCAACGAAGGGGGGGCACCCAAGGGAATCTCGTCGAAGGAAAGCTGGGATGTTTTCACAACATGTTCTTTGTAAATGAGCAAAATCTCTTTCTAACTCTTTCTTTGTGTGTGGCACGAGTTGAGCTCGATGCACTGTTTTTCTGTATTAAGATTTGGACGTTAGGTCGGTTTGGCTGTCCACTTGCACATTCATTTGTTGTACTATGGATGCATGATGTTCTTTATTTGGATAAGTATAATAAACACACATAACAGTTAACTAATAAACGAAACGAATTTAAGTAAGGTGTAGTCCAGGTTAAGAAAGACAACATGGTTTTGTCATCAAATGAAAGATGTCGGTTCCGCATGAGAGTTGGGGAATGTTGGGTGTTTCTGCCACCCAACAGAAGGGTTTCTCTAGCCTCATGATAGTTGGTATCAGAGATCATTTTCTATGGAGCGCACGACTCATACAGTCGAGCAAAGGGATGTGTGAGTTCATTGAACAATCAGTGAGTTGGGTCACCTTCGTGACTTGAGATGTCAGAATGACTTTTTGGTTGTATTTCAGTCAGTTGAGCGCGATTTGCACCGTGACAACTTCGTGTTGGGAAAAAAAGAGACGTGTCCATGGTGTTCTGATTTGGAAGCATTCCAGGGCATGAAGATAACAAATGAAGAATAAGAGTTCATTTGAATGCATGGTTTAGATTGTAGCTGAGCACATTTTCCACTGTGCCAACTTCTTGTCATGCACTACCAAAGAATTTGAGTCAATTGGGTTGTGAATGTCGATTGTATATTTCATATGGAAGTCAATTAACAATGGGTGAATTAATGATAGGATTATGCATGGTGTCCTTGTTTGGAATCATTCCAAGGCGTGAAGATAACATATGGAGAAAATGAAAGATGGGTTTGGTTGGGTAAGGTGACTTGAATGGAGTTTTGGGTATCACAGATTTGGCTAGAAACTTGTGCAAAACTTCTTGGGCACACCTCACCAAGATGTCTCTATGCAAGCCTTCACTAGAGAGATTTGTTGAGCTATGTTTCTGGAAGGAAGACGAAGGGTGGCAAACTTCATGAGAAGTTTCACTTTTGGCAATAGGGTGACTTGATGAACGACAGATGTGGGGATTGGGTGTTGGTATGAAGGAAACCAATGATGGAAATAAAACGATGGGTGGCAACTGATTTGGAAAGTTTGCGACTTAGACAATTTTGAAGTGTGCAAACTTGGACTATTTCACGAAGTGAATGGGATGACTTTGTGCAGATAGGTGGTTGGTGGAGGAGGGATTTGTGGGTGCGATCAAGGAGGCCTTTGTGCAGGTCTGTTGATTTTGTTTGGAATGATGAAGAACACTTGCATGAATCTTATGAAGTAATAAGTTGTCAGACTTGGGCATGATTCATGATGGTGTCGAGGTGCATGAGTGCCGTAGGCACATTGGTTGAGTTATGAGGTGACTTGACCATCGTAGCGGAGATCCAAACGAAGAATTGTTTTGACAGAGGCAGGCGATTCATTCCAAGAGGTAAACAAAGGCATCATGGAAATATTTAGGTGACTCATTCCGCATGGATTTGTTTGGATAGTACAGTGACACACATGTGGAGGTAGTTGTGGACTTATACAGATTAGAGGATCGCACCGATAGGAGGAAATGAAGCACGAATATAGAAGTAATGTGGAGGTGACTATTGGTTGTGTGAGACTTGTGTACTTAGAATGTTTCACGGATAGGTGATGAAGAAGATGGGAGGTTCACTAATGAAGCCATGCTCATACTTGAATTGGGAAAACTTGTCAATGTAAACCATGGTTCCATGAGGGGAATGGTTGCAACAACGATGAGACAGTTCAGGGCATCCTACAGTTCATGGGATGGGTAAAGAGAGTGAATTTGGTTGGTCACACGGGTGGTAGGTGTGCGGTGATATCCTTGAAGTTTTGAATACCTTGGATGTTATATAGTTTGAGTGTAACAATGGAGGGAGGGATAGTAACTTTCGCAGTAGAATTGATGAATTTAACAAAGGAAGAATGTGTTTTGGGGTAACATCGCAACAAGGAGGGGAAAGGAAGTTTTTCCTTGGTGATTTTTTGTATGGATGAGTTGAGTTGCGGACGAGAGGAAATAAATTTGACTTGAAGGTGTACCATCAAAACGGTGATCTGATGGTTGGACTAGCCAATTGACTTATCTGTCACTTGGAAAAGCTAGTGCGCAATGACATGATGAAGGGGTCAGACTTTGGGAACAAAATGATTCATTTGTGCAACACTTGGTTGTTGCAGAGGAAATTCATGATAGAGCTGGATGAACACAACAAAGAAGGGGAAAGTGCAATCTTTCCTTGGTGTTTTCGGGTTGAGCATGTGGTGAACAATGGACATAAATGACTGTGGACAATGTGGGTAAGTACACTTTCACAGATTGAGCATGAATTTGGATTAGTTACCCAGTTAATTATTCAAGATGTGGAGGCATGCAGAGTGTGGAGACACGATGAGATGGTTGGAGTATGGGCACAATAGGTCAACATTGTTTCAACACTTAGACATTTTTCAGTTTTGGTTGAGGTTGCGATAGAGGTTTTGATCGCAATAGGGAAAAGAGTGATCATCATAACAATGAGGGAAACTTGAACTACATTGCGAACAGAGTTAGAGAGAGGCAGGTTGGATGCATGATGACTTTGGGCGGTGAGGACAGTTGCAAAGTGTTGTAGATTGATCGTGGGTATTGTGGAAATTTGAGGTTTCCATTGGAAACTTGAAATTTTCACTAATTCATAATTTGGGGTTTCCATTTCGGCATGAAACTTAGGGTTTCTAGCAGTAGCAGTGACGTAGCCATGATTTCGGGTGGAGTCGAAGATCATAGGTTTTGGACATTATTAGGATGGAAACAACTTGGAATGGGGGAGGGTGTAACACCTCCGCACTTGATTTGAGTGAGATGAGCACGCCCACCCCTCCACCACAGGCTTAGATGGATAAGTTGTGATGGGGAGCATTCAGTTCAAATGAAGGATTTGATGTATGATGGAGTCGGGGTACCTTGGGCATGCGTCATGTAAAGGAACGACTCCACAATCGATTGCTTGATTGAGATGAAACAAAAGGTGGGATTTCCATGGAACCTTGGGCACCCAACCAAAGAGACAAGTCGAACAAGTAAGAAAGATCGCCCAAAACGTGTGATAGACACTTCACCAAGTGATTGGGTGAACGAATGGACGAAGGAACAAGTTGGGTGCCAATAACCGAAAGGTGACAAGTTGACTGAGTTAGAGCATGCGCTTGGAAGGGGCACACACCCTTTGGAAAGTCGGTCCGGAAAGGAAGAGTTACATCAGTTGGGAAGATTTGCGTCAGTTGTAAAGGATGCACCCCTTGAGCAAGGGAGCACTCTTCTAAATATTGGAAAGGTGAAAAAAAAGGAAGGCAGGAAATTCGGAGTTGGAGATACTTCTTCATAATCGAAGTTGAGGATTCCAAGGCAATAAACAAGGAGGGAGGCAAGCTCCCGCCAAGGAGACCAGTAGACCCTTGAGGGTAACTTGATTTTCCTTCGGTAGGAAAAACCGAAGGTTTAGGCAAGTCTTTCTCAAAGAAAGTTGGTGGATGAATCGAATGGTGGTGACGAAGGAAGGGTTGCTCCAATCTGAGGCAAAGTAATAGGATTTACAAAGACGAAGCATGATGAAGTTTCGTTCATACTGAGGCAACGAAGGTAGGGCACCCAAGGGCAGTTCACCGAAGTAGAGTTGTGATTGTTTTTCAACAGGTTCTTTGTAAATGAGCGGAATCTCCTTGTAACTCTTTCTTTGTGTGTGGCACGAGTTCAACTCGACACATTGTTGTTCTATATTAAAATTTGGGTGTTAGGCTAGTTTTTCTACCCACTTGCACATTTGTTTTTTATATTGTGGATGCATGATGTTATTTACTTGTTATTTGGATAAGTACAAGAAATACACATAATAGTTAACTAATAAAGGAAACAAAGTTAAGTAAGGCGTAGTCTGGGTTAAGTAAGATGATATGGTTTTTCGATCGAATGAAAGATGTTGGTGCTGCATGAGAGTTGGGGAACGTTGGGTGTTTCTGACGCCCAACCAAAGGGTTGGCCCATGCTCGTGACATATACCCTCCTCCCAATCTCAATCCTCCTAATTCACTTCACTTAACACTTAGTATTTTTTACAACTCATTCTTACTAAGTCTTACAATGGGTCCAACTCACTCTTACTTAGTCTTACATCATGTCCACAGTGATTTTTAAGACTCTTACCACAACCATGTTGTCCCACCATCCTAATTGTGCATGGTTCTGATTGTTCATAACCTTGCAACCTCTCTATACTTAGTCTTAACACTTAGACATTTTCACGACTCTTTTTACCATGTATTACCTCCTTACTTACATCTGCATTCACATAACCCCACGAACTTTTAATTTATTTTAATAAATTTTCTCAATAACCATCATTATCCTAAGTTATTTCCCTTTATTTTTGGGCATACCTCCCATTGACACATGGCACTCCAGACCTATTATATGTGGACACGTGGAAGCAAAATGGACCTACCCATAGGTGACACGTGGACTAATAGAGATGACATGTGACAGTGACATGGTAGGTGACAGGGTATTGATTGGATGTGACATGTCAGGTATTTATAAGTTGTCTGGGCAATGATTGGGCGATGAATGGGCAACCAAAATTTTACCATGTCATGAATTTTCCTAAGGCACGAGAGATACACTAAGCCTTCCATAAGCTCTTTTGTTTCACATGAATGATATGAAAGCCTTTACATTATAAAAACCAATGCTTCACCCAACACGATGCAAGTGGGACTAAAAAAAAGAAATTATATCAAGGGATGAGATTGATCCACGAAACAGATCAACGATTGTTGAGAAACAATCTTTCAGAGCTTGTAACTCATGATCCAAATGTCTGTTTGGGTAAAGTGATACCTAGTTGGAAAGGTAATTCAACAAGGAAGACAATGGGACAAGTTTCAATGGTTGAATTTGGTCATAATTTTTCCAAAAATTAAAATATCAATAAGCTCTTTTTCATGACTTGTTGGGAAATCTGTTTGGAACCTCGACTTCCCGAGGCTATAAGTTGAGATCCATAATTCCAAATTTTTATCAATACGACTCGTTGAAAAGATGTGATGATGAAGATTAATCCTAAAAAAAATTCCATGGATGAGAATTCACTTATCGTTCTCAGTAAATTAAAATATAGTCCACTTTTTTCAGGAAGCCAGTTTTAAAGTTTTGAAATAAAAGTTTATTAAATAAATTTTATAAAAGTTTGAAGTGGGTCCAAAAAACATTAATTCAAAAAATAATATGCAAATGCAAACTTATAGAAGAATAGAAACCTTAACTACTTCAAAGAATCATTGGGAGTAGATTTAAAAGAAAGAGAGCACCATCAAAGGTTGGACGATCATAATATCAAGGTTCAAATCATCAAGATAACATTATTTAGCCATCAATATGCAACCAACTTTCTCATCAACAAATAAAGATCTCCATTTTTCTTCCTTCTTCTTCTACATGATTTTTCTCAAAGCTTTATGTTTGTATTTCTGAACTAAGCATAAGGCTGAGTTTTTTAGTGTTTTTCTTTTATTCTTCTAGGTCTCTTTCTAAAATCTCATAAACTATTTTACAGCCATATATGTGATTGATAAATGTAAGCCAGTATTGTCTAATTGCTTCATGGAGGTTTAGTCCTTTCATTTGGAAAGCTTTATTTATGAGGTTTACTGAAATGCTTTGTAATGCGAGATATCTTTTATGTATTAAACTCCACAGAGAACTATTTCAGGACATGACTTTAATGAATTCTTAGACTATGGGATTTCTAAGTATGATATTTTTATTTTTTTAGTATGCCCGTCAAATTCTTTTTCAGTTTTGAATGTAATGCTTATTTAAAGTTCTCTAAAGTGATCAACACCATTTCACTCTTTTTCTTGTAAGAAACTATGGATACATATTCTTATTGCATGTGATTTAGAGGGATGTTATAATGAAGCTAAACATATATTTATTTTGACATTGAATCCTTTCATTATTTGTTTATTGTAAAGAAGTTGCTTTTTCCATTTCCAAGCAAATGTTGCACTCAAGGAGAAATCTGGTTGTCAAGAACCATTTCATATACAAATCTGGTTTTTTATTTAGTATTATCCCATTTGATAGTCCACATGCAGAGGACCACTTGGAGGAGCTCGAAAGGGCCACTTGGCGCACATCAGGAGGGACACTTGGTGGAGATTGAGAGGGCCACTTGACGCACATATGAAGGTCCACTTGGCACACATATGGAGGGACACTTTTCTCACATCTGAAGGGCCACATGGTGCACATCCAGAGGGACTCTTAGCGAAGATAGAGAGGGCCACTTGTTGCACATCCGAAAAACCACTTGGAAAATATTGAGAGGGCCAGTTTCCACACATCCGAAGGGCCACTTGGTGGAGTCGAGAATGCCACTTGGTGCACATCCAGAGGGCCACTTGGTAGAGATAAAGAGCTTCAATTGGTGCACATCTAGAGGCTACTTGGCATAGATCTGTAGGGCCACTTGGCACACATTCAAAGGCCCACTTGGCATACATCTAGAGGGCCACTTAGTAGAGTTCGAGAGAGACACTTTGCACACATTCATTGGGCCACTTGGAACACAGTGGAGGGCCACTTGGCACACATGCATAGGGCCACTTGGTGAGGATCAAGAGGTCCACTTGGCGCACATCCATAGGGCCACTTGTTTGAGATTAAGAGGACCACTTGGCACACATCTGGAGGGCCACTTGGCACACATGTTGTAATGTTTCCAACCTCCCAAGTTGGGCCACGTCACCCAATATCAAATTATATCGCCCTGAAACCAATCTGTAACATTCTCGTTACCAAACTGCTTCTGATACCATACTATAACATCATCCATATTACTACTGAACAATGTTATTCAAAAAATACATTGCGCAAATTCTACTTAGAATAGTAGTTTGCGCAGTATCACTTGAAGTAACGCACTCAACCCCAAAATGAGTTGCACCACAAAACTTATAACAACGGAAGTAACACAAAACCAACTATGCACAAATATATTGAACATACAACACGACTGTGCGTGCAACCATTCTAGCGTCTCACACCAATTATATCCTCCTTGTGTGTGCAGACTACTTCCCTTTGCGCACAAGTAAATCTAGCCTCTAGTGCACATAGAGTATTCACTACGTGCATGGCCATTCTTACCTCATATTGCAGACTTATAACCAAAACTATAAGATTAAATTAACATGAAATACTAACAACAACAATCATACTCACACACGACTACGAATACTGACTATCAACGCCACACATACATGTGCAAGCAACATAATACAGAATAACAAAAATTGCTTATATGCAACAACATACAAGAATTAAACCCATATTAAACATAGACAACTAAGCACATAGTAAATAATACAAGCACATAAAGACACTTATCTTTTATGAAAATTCACCAACTAAGCGCAGAACTCATACGTTCCTCCCAGCCATGGAATTTGTTGCTCATATACTTTTAGCAATAGGTCACCTCCGAGCTGAGGCTTAACTCCACCAGAGAAAAAGGGTTCCTAATTCCAGGCTAAAGTATGATACTCAACATAATTACTTAGTCCAAGGTGTCACTATTGCAACTAGTCTACATTCCTTCATTCCCCATGCACCTATTACACCCAAGGAAGTGTTCCCCTTCTCTTCTCAATAGTCCCTCGGCTTCCCCACTTCCCTTCTATGGGTCTCAGCAACAGGTCAAATAATAAGTATCCAATGCCTGCAACCAATGCCCATCTCACCAGATAATAGTTCCCATCACAACTCTCACCTGGAGAGAATGCTCATGGGCTTGACAACCCACTTCTTCGACAACAAATCTCTCACCTAGAGAGACTACTCATGATCCTGACAACCCGCCTCTTCGACAACAAATCTCTCACCTAGAGATACTACTCACAAGCCTAACAATCTACCTCTTTGACAACAAAACTCTGGTTATAATACATAACACATTCGCAAGCTCTTCTCTACAGATAAGATAATAGTCATCCTTCTCAGATGGTTTGACTACTTCTACACATGAGAGAATGAATAATAATCCATGAATGAATTCTTCCCCCGAAATAAACTAAGGCCAACAATATATATTGCATGCCTTAAACTCGACACTTGCCACCTTCAGGAATAGCTTTATCCACTTGGTGACTCGTTCCCATCCCTTGGGAACTGATGATAAATAAATATCCATAACTTACACTTTTCTGGAAATGTTATTAAAATATTCCCTAGGACTTAAGTCCCGCCCCTTTTTCAGTTTTCTAGTGGATTTAGTCCCCGTCTCTTTTCGTTTGATCTATCTACGCAAAAAATGTGATAATATTAATAAGTGTGAATATGATTACACTTACAAGGATAGGTGCACTGGCCTATTTGCATTCCGGCTCACTAGCCTATATGTACATTTACATTAACAATTGGTACCAACAACGCACCAGCCTATATGTACAATTACAAAGGGTTTTGGATTAGGGACATTACATTCCCCTCCCCCTTATTTATGCATTTTCCTAAGTGCATCATATACACATGTACATATAAAATTTCAAAAATATTTAAAAAGATATGGATATTCTACCTACATAGCATCCTCACAATCCCAAGTTGCATCCTTAGGACCGTACCAGGTCCATTGGACCTTTACCATCTCCATGACTCGATTCCAGAGCTGTTTGGTTTTCTGATCCAATATGCAAACCGACCGCACACTCAAAAATTGCCCTCTGGCTCCACTTGAATCACATTCCAATCAATAATATGATTAGCATAAGGTATGTACTTTTTAATCAATGACACATGGAAAACATTATGAATACACAAGGATGTAGGAAATGCAAGCATATATGTGACAGGAACGATCCTCTCTAGGATTTTAAGCGTCCCATGGTAGCACAATGACAACTTAGAAAAATTCCCCAACTTCAAGGAACTATGTCTAGCTTTCACTTTTAAGAACACATGATCACCCACTTTAAACTCTCTATGGGTTCTTCCTTTATCTGTGCATATTTTATTCATGTCTTGGGAAGCCTTTAAATTTTTCCCTATCTTTACCATTTTCTCCTCCATTTCCCTAAGCAGATCTGTCCCAACCACTGCACGATCTGTTGGATTGTCCCAACTCACTAGTGTGTTGCACTTTCTATCATAAAGTGATTCAAATGAGCTCATCTTTAAATATGCTTGATAACCATTTTTTTAAGAAAAATCTACCAAGTGAAGGTAGTCTTCCCATTTTGATGGTTTATCCATCACATACATCCTGAGCATATCTTCAATCACATGATTTACCCTTTCTGTTTGTCCATCTATCTCAACGTGATATGTTGTGCTAAATTTCATATTTGTCCCAAATCCTTTGAATAACCCTTTACAAAAGTTTGAGGTGAACTTGGAATCTTTGTCAGACACAATTGTCTTAGGTACACCATGTATCTTAGCAATTTCTCACATGTATATTTTAGAAATGTTGGTTGCCTTGTGCGTTGAATTTACTGGAATAAAATGGGAAGCTTTAGTAAGCTTTTCCACCACTACCATAATAGAATCATGTTGGTTATTAGTCATAAGTAGCTTAGTTATGAAATCCATGGTTACAACTTCCCACTTCCACTCAGGAATGGGAAAAGGTTGTAGCAAACCAGCTGGATGTATGTGCTCAACCTTCACCTTTTGACATTCAAGGCACCTAGAAATAAAATCAATGGCATCCTTTCTCATACCTAGCCAATAATATTGTTTTTTTACTGCGACAATTGTCTTCTTGTAACATGGGTGTCCTACATAAGGAACCTTATGAATATCCGACAATAACATACTTTTCAATTCTTGATCATTTGGCACATAGACTCTGCGCCTATACATGAATATTTCATCCTCTTTTAACTCGTAACCTTTACATTTATGCTACAACATACCTTGTTGTAAAGTCGTCGTTATTTCCATATAGTGCAGATCTGATTTGACAACCTCCAAATTTTTGTCACACAAATCGAATTTGTACATGCTAACAAATGTAGCATGCATCGCATGCACCCTCCTGCTAAGTGTGTCAACCACCTTGTTCTCTTTCCCTATGATATGCTTTATGTCAAATTAATAATCACCGAGGAATTCTAAGCACCTTCTTTGTCTAGCATTTAAACTTGGTTGTCCAAAGAGATACTTTAGACTACTATGGTTTGTTATGAGCTCAAATCTTTTACCCATGAGATAATGTCACCACATCTTCAAGGAATGCATTATGGATGCTAATTCTAATTCATGAGTAGCATAGAGCCTTTCGTGCTCTTTTAAATTTCTAGATTCATAGCAAACCACATGCCCATTCTAACTAAGGACTCCATCGATCCCTTCCTTGCATGCATATGTGCACACAATGAAGTCTGCATATGAATCAACAATTCTCAAAATTGGTGCACTTGTCAACAAGCTCTTCAAGTGCTAAAAAATCCTTGCACAATCCGAAGTCCATTCAAATCGTGCACCTTTATTTTGCAAGGGTGTAATTGGATGCACAATATTTGAGAAGCCTTCAATAAATCTTTTTTAATAACCTGCAAGTCTCATAAAGGACCTCACCTCTGTGACATTTCTTGGTGTCGGCCATTCCTTAATGGTTTTATCTTTTTTGGATCCACAACTATTCCTTCCTTGGAAATTATATGACCCAAATAATGAATCTATCATGGTAAAATGAACACTTGATAAACTTTGCATAACTTTGATGCTCCCTCAATACTTGCAGTACCATACTCAAGTGTTTCTCGTGCTCCTCTTCAGACTTTGAGTAAATAAGTATTTTATCCAGAAATACAATGACAAACTTATCTAAGTAACTTATGAAAACTCCATTCATCAAACACATGAAGATAGCTAGTGCATTTGACAATCTAAATCACACCATTGTGAACTCATAATGTCCATACCTTGTTCTAAAGGCAATCTTGTTGATGTCTTCTTCTTTAATTTTCACTTGGTGATATCCAGATCTGAGATCAATCTTCGAGAATATCTGCATGCCCCTTAGTTGATCAAAGAGGTCATTTATCCTTGGAAAATGATACTTGTTCTTTACTATTACCTTGTTCAACTGCCTAAAGTCGATACAAAGTCTCAATGTACCATCCTTCTTCATCAAAAACAATATTGGGGCACCCAAAGGTGACACACTTGAGTGTATATACCCTTTCTTTAGAATCTCTTCAAGTTGCATCTGCAACTCCTTCAACTCTAGCTTACTCATCCTATAAGGAGTCTTGGATACGGGTGTTTCTCCAAGCATCAGATTTATAGAGAAATTAATGTCTCTTTTCATTGGAAACCCCGATATCTCTTTAAAGACATCCTCAAATTATTTCAGTACTACATAGTATTCAACACTTTGAACTTTATCCTTATGTGCCTCCTCCATGTGCGCTACAAATAAAACAATTAGAATACTTTGAGAAACTAAGAGAAGAAACCATTTCCTTGAAAACTCTACTCGAAGAAGAAAGAAGAATAGGTGAAGTAAGGAATGTCCAAATGATGAAGAAAGAAGAAGATTGTGAGAAACTTGAACAAGAAGTTGTCTCATTGAGGAAGAGCTTAAGAAACTCTCAAGTGCCAAAAGACTTAACACATCTTAGATGCATGGGTGAAACTTCATACAAAGAAGATGAAAATACCAACAAGAAGGTTGAAGAAAGAGCTACACAGATAGTTGATTAGAAGTGGACCAGGATACCAGAAA
>JASDQU010436061.1:56522-89877 GCA_032191745.1 Picea mariana | reverse complement strand
CATTATAAGGTCACAGATCTAACGGTAGAGATTATGTTAGGTTTTTTTGCCCTAGAAGGCAACCCTCTTTTATGAGGGAAATGTATCGCGGCTATGATTGATGGTGAATATTGTATTCTGAGAGAGGAGACTGTGAGAAAAAGGAGAGGAAGTTACGTCAGGATTCGCTGTAGGTTGTATCCCTTCATTTGTTGGATAATAATAAAGGAAGGACCTGGCAATTTTCTGGTGGACGTAGCCCACACTGGGTGAACCACGTAAATCTATGTCTCTCTTGTATTGTGTGTCTTCTGTGTTTTGTTTCTGCATTTGTTTTATTTTATTGCTCCGCGGTCCTGTTTTTCTAACAGCATGGAATAAAAAGGGAATTATTCATCATTAGGACACCTCAACAGAATGGAGTTGTTGAAAGAAAGAACAAGACAACATTGGAAATGGATAGAACAATGTTAATGGATTCTAAATTAACAGATGTATTTTGGACACATGAAGTGCATACAATAGTTCACATTCAAAATAGAGTAATTCTCAGAAAAAACAGTGACAAAACTCCTTGCGATCTATGGAAAGGAAGACTAGCAAATGTGAAGCACTTCAGAGTGTTCGGAAGTGAATGCTACATCAAAATAAAAGATGGCAGAATGGGAAATTTTGACTCTCATGTGGACAAAGGTGTACTTGTTGGTTACTCAAATATAAGGAAATCATACAAGTGTTACAATATAAGGCTCAACAAACTTTTGAAAATAGTCATTGTAACAGTTGATGAAACAAGTGAACGAAAAGTAAAGGAAGAAGAAAAGGAATTAGTGGAACAGGTTCACGAAGAAGAAGCAAAGGATGAAGAAGTTGCAGAAGGGGAAGATGAAGAAGATTAGATATAAGTAAACAAGCAAGTTCAGTAAGTACCTCTAAAGAAACCTACCAAATGAGTACAGAAGAATCATCCTTCAGATCATATTATCGAGAACAAAGATACATGAATTGAGACTAGAAGAAAAATCCATTCACCAGAACAACTGCACCTAGCACTCTTATCTTTGATTGAGCCAAACAGTTTTGAAGAAGCCAACAAGGATGAATTATGGAAAAATGTCATGAATGAAGAGTTGGATAAAATATAGAAGAATGAAACATGGGAATTGGTTCCAATACCAATGTACAAGAATGTGATTGGCACAAAGTGGGTCTTCAAAAATAAATTCAATGAATATGGATAGGTTTCAAGGAACAAATCTATATTGGTATGTAAAGGATACACAAAGGTTGAAGGTATTGAATTTAAAGAGATGTTTTCCCTAGTTTCCAAAATGGAAGAAACCTGATTGATCTTAGCTTATGCATACTCCAAGAATATTAAAGTGTATCAGATGGACATGAAATCGGTCTTTCTGTATGGGGAACTTGAAGAAGAAGTCTACATTGATCAACTAGAAGGTTTTTAGCTGTCAAAAGATGAAGATTACATGTGCAGGTTGAGAAAGGCCTTATATGGTATAAAACAGGCTCCCAGAGCATGGTACTCTAGACTGGATAGATATCTACAGCAAGCAGGGTTCAGAAAAGGAAATGCAAACAAAAAACTCTACATCAAGGTAAATCAAGAGAGTATTTTATTAATTGAAGTTTATGTTGATGATATAATTTTTAGAATTGATGATGAAAGGTTAAGCCATAAATTTGCAAAAGATATGCAGAATGAATTGGAAATGCCATTACTTGGAGAAGTATCCTTCTTTCCGGGTCTTCAGATATGTCAACGCAACCAAGGAATTTTTATTTCTCGAACTAAGTATATCAGAGAAATGCTAAAGAGGTTAGGAATATAAGATTGCAAACTAGTTAACACTCCTATGCAAACCAATTGCAAGTTGAGCAAAGATGATGGTTCAAAGTCTATAGATAAGAGGTTGTACAATTCAATGATTGGAAGCTTACTTTATGTGACAGCATCCAGACCATATGTAATGAAAACAGTTGGACAAGTGGCACGATTTCAAGCAACACCAAAGGAATCACATTTTTTAGAAGTGAAGAGGATTTTGAGATATCTTAAGGGAACATAAGAGTTTGGATTATGGTATCCAAAAGGAAAGGATCTATCACTTATTGTCTACACAAATGAAGATCAAGTAGGTTGCATTGATGACCGACAAAGCACTAGTGGAGTGGAATTTTACTTAGGTGAGTGTTTGTTATATTGGCTAAGAAAGAAACAATCATCAATATCATTGTCTATAGTCGAAGCATAGTATATTGTAGTAGCAACATGTTGTACACATGTTCTATGGATGAAACAAACTTTGACAGGTATATAGGTTGAGTATGATGATCCCATTCCTATATATTAGGATAATACAAGCACTATCAATATCTCAAAGAATCCAGTGATGCACTCCAAGATGAATCACATTCCAATCAAGTATCACTTTCTACAGGAACAGGTGGCAGAGAAAAACATCAGAGTTGAATATGTGGGAACAAAAGAATAGGTTGCAAATATCTTCTCAAAACCGCTTCCAAGGGGAAAATTTTGAGTATCTTCGTCAGAGACTCGTAGTAATTTCTACTCCAAAATGAATGATTTTGAATGGTTATCTTATATATTTTAGATTTACATGAGGAAACACCATCAAGAGGATAGTTCAGGTTGGGGGAGCAAGTTCAGGAAGAGTTCAGTCGGGGGGAGCAGCCCAAAGGACATTTTAGTTAGGGGGAGCAACCCAGGATGGGAATTTACCTTTTCCATTGATGTCAGAGAGGGAGAGATTCACCATATGTATGTAGGACAAAGAGTTATATGATTGGAGAGAGAGAACAGAGGCATGTTTCCAGGGGGAGCGATGGTTGTGGGGAGAGAGTAAGCGATATGAATTCATTGTTGCATCAACGTGTTTCCATCAATGCGAAAGGGGAAAATTTTTGATTAATTGGGTTGGTTGTCATTGATGTCAACCCTTGAAGCAAGTCCGATAAAAAAATTTGGTATCCCAACAGTATGGTTAAGGGATCTAATTTTGTTTGATGTATAATGGTATGAAGCTTAGTATATTTTCAGGTAAAACTATTCTATATGGGTTGTACATGTCATGCCATTTCCGAAGATATGTGGAACTCCACATAACTCCTCATGGTTAGAGAGTTATGGCCTTGTGAAGTTGGAGAACCCTCATGATTTATCTAGAAGGTCAAAGAAGTCAAATTGTTCTAGAAGCTCCTAGAAGAAATTGACTGGTCAAGTGAGTGAAACTAGGAGTTAATTATGGGCTAAGTTGTTGCAATAAGAAAATAATTAAAAATAAATTATTTGCAACTAGAAGTGGAGAATTTACTATTTGTAGAAAAGTGGGTTAGAAGTGGACAAGTGGTTAGAAGTGGGCTAGCCCTAAAAGAAGGAAATTGGGTTAAGTTGGTTAGAAGGTAACCCCTTGAGGAAGCTACATGGAAGTATAAATAAGAGAGCAAGACTCTCCTATTATCACCTATTGATCATATTGAATATCTATTATTGTGTAAGGTTTATTGCAGGTACACATTGATACATCTGAAGTTGTGCAAGTCTGAGGTAGCATGAAGGGTTGACGATGAAAGTTTCAGAGTTTCAGAAATACTAAAAAACCCTAGTTTCTGAGATGTATGCTAGCTAACAGTATAATATGGTGCATACATATGCTGGATAACAGTATAATAGGGCACGTACATGAGGGTAAATCCATAAAATCTTGAGAAGCTAAATATGCCATATCTCTAGAGTCTGAAATAAAGCTCCCAGGAAGGTCTACAATGATCAGGTACATTATATCTATCTATTGGTTCAAAAGGTATGTATTATTTCTATGATTAGTTGGTTTTGTTGTCTAAATGAAAAATGGTTATGGGGGTTTGAGGATTTTCCCTAGAGTTATTATTGACTACATGGGACTTTATGTATACTTCATATCTAGAGAAATACATTGTTGGTATAATCAATATTTACCATTGATACATCTTGTTAGTGTTGAGGCACATCTTGTATTTCTTGGCATATGGTTAAGGGTTTTTATGGTATATGGTTGAGAGATTGTATTTGTGAAGTGGTTGATGTATTGACATGATACATATCAGTAAGGGTTTGGTATCTATTCCATGTGAAGGTTATTATACGTTTTCATGATTATACTTGTATGGCACATGACTAGAGAGATATAGATACACTTGGTTAAGGGATATGTATGAGGATGTATGCATAGAGCATAGCTATAGGTTGGAAATAGTGATAGGTTGTAGGTTGAGTTGACAAGTGGCAACAGAGTGTCTGAGTTTCAACAAAATTGAAAAACCCTAGCTTTCAGAAGGCATACATAGGTTGCAGTATAGACAGGCTGCATACATATGCGGGTTGTTGTACAGACAGAGCACATACATACATGTGCTGTAGCACAAATGGGTTGCGTACATGTTGGGCTTTGATTGGTACAAGATGAGTACAGGTATAGGTTGGTTCAAGGAGAGTGGCATAGGTTGGTTACAGGTTGTTGGCTCAGATTGGTACAAGTTTACAACATTATATCTCACAGTGACAGTTTGACATTTGTTTCATCATCTTACTTATATTTCAGGGCGGTAGGATAGGGAAAATATAGGTGGTTGTATCCAAGTTTCAGTTGCGGCCAGAGAACATAGGGGGTTGTATCCTCCTTCTGGTTATAGCCAGAGAATTAGGGATTTGGATCTTCCCTCAGTTTATAGCCTGAAAATATTGGTGGTCGAAGCATCCTTCCATTTGCATCTGGAGAACAAAGGAGGTTGGTGCTTCCAATGAATGTAATTCTTAAAGACAAATAATAAAAAGAATTTTATTTTTAAAACAATATCAATTATATATTTAGCCAAAAATTGGTGGTCAAAATTTAAATATTATTTATATTTTTTCCTTCGAAAAATGGAAGTCATCCTCCATTTCACCCAATTTCTGGGAGTAGCCATCGATCTTTCAGGGTTTTCACCCACAATTTTAGTTTTTTCACAAGGCCAAGGACCATGATTCACCTCAATTTAGGAATGGCCATTGGCCTTAGGGTTTTTTCGTCCATTGATTTGGAGTTTTTAGTTTTATAGAGGATGCCCCCTATTTGGAGTTTTTAAGTGAATTCGGTTGTGGGTTTCAAAACATTTTTCCCCAATTTGATGGTGATTCACAATATTAATAGATCCAAGTGGTTTGACTTGAAATCTTCATCCACGCCTAGCTTGAAATATTCAAAGGAAAAGTTTCAACTCGAAATTCTATTGTCAAAATTTGCAAATTACAGGAGGAGAAACCATCGAGTTCTTGCCATCTTCCCAGTCGCTCTGTGTCAACGTTTCTGGTTTCCAGACTGGCCCCTGCAACACCTTGAATCTTGATATTGGGTAAGTCATAAGTGGCTTCAGATACCTCTCTGAAAATTTTGAAATTTTTCACGATTGTGCAGGGATAATATTAATCTCTTATCATTTATTGGATCATGGTTCTTCGCTCCATATGCTAGCAGAGAGTTTTTGGGCATTCATTAAGTGCATATGCTAGTAGGGATTGGCCTGATTATCCTGATCAATGATAGAGCCCACCTAGCCTCCAGGATAATAGAGGATTTAGGTCACGGCGAGTGATTGTTTGGGTTAGTGATTGGAGTATATTTGTATTTTTGTGTAGCATGTTTAAGTTTTTTTATCTTACCCATAGTTTGGATAAATTACCTGGGTGTTTTTAAATCATTCTCACAATCTAGTGCTGAAACACGGTGTTTCAACACTGTTTTTCCAATGTGCATTTCTTGTGTGTTTCCACACATGTCACACAAGTGTCATCTTGATCAATGATAGAGCCCACAGCCCCACCCAGGCTCTAGCCTCTAGGATAGCAGAGGCTTCGGGTCATGATGAGTGATTGTTTGGATTAGTGATTGCCAATTGGAGTAGATCAGTAGTTCTGTGTTTATTGTTTTGATCTTACTTAAAGACTGTTTATTTTTTATTGTTTATTGTTTTGATCTTACGGTGTTTCATCACAGTGTTTCATCACAGTGTTTCAACACTGTTTTACCAATGCTCATTACTTGTGTGTTTCCACGCATGTCACACAAGTGTCATCTTGATCAATGATAGAGCCCACAACCCCACCCAGCCTCCAGGATAGAAGAGGATTCAGGTCATGATGAGTGATTTTTTGGGTTAGTGATTGCTAATTGGAGTAGATCAGTAGTTCCGTGTTTCAGTTTTTGAGCTTACTTACAGACTACAGTTTGGATAAATTATTAAAATACCTAGGTTTTTTTAAATCATTCTGACAAGATGGTGTTGAAACACAGTGTTTCAACACTACTTTACCAATGCTCATTTCTTGTTTTTTTTCCACGCACGTCACACAAGTGTCATCCTGATCACTGGTAGAGCCCACAACCCCACCCAGCCTCCAGGATAGTAGAGGCTTCAGGTCATGATGAGTGATTGTTTGGGTTAGTGATTTCCAATTGGATTAGATCAGTAGTTTTGTGTTTCAGTTTCTGAGCTTACTCACAGACTACAATTTGGATAAATTATTAAATTACTTGGGCATTTTTAAATCATTCTCACAAGCTGGTGTTGAAACACAGTGTTTCAACACTGTTTTCCCAATGCTCATTGTTTGTGTGTTTCCACTCATGTCACACAAGTGTCATCCTGATCAATGAATCATGATAGATCCCACAACCCCACCTAGACTTCTGGATAGAAGAAGTTTCAGGTCATGAATCATGATGAGTGATTGTTTGGGTTAGTGATTTCCAATTGGAGTAGATCAGTAGTACTCTAGTTTTTTGTTTCAGTTTTTGAGCTTACTCACAGACTACAGTTTGGATAAATAATAAATTATCAAATTACCTGGGCGTTTTTAAATCATTCTCACAAGTTGGTGATGAAACACAGTGTTTCAACACCATTTTCCCAATGCTCATTGCTTGTGTGCTTCCACTCACAAGTGTCATCAAGAAAATGGAAATACAAGGAAAAATGGAAATGGAAATACAAGGAAAGCAAATAACAATTAACTAAAGAAAAATGAGACATAGAATCTTTGTCTTCTCTTTTCTATTGATATTCAATGAGTTGAAGTTTTCTTTTACATTCGGCAAGAAGAAGGCTTGAATATATATTAGATCAGAAGATATGTTTATTTATACAAAAATGTCTTAACCAAAAGTAGTTAGACATTCCACATTCTTTGATCTCAAAAATAGAATATAATAAAAACTAAAAGTTACAATGCATATTTTTTTGAATTTGTTGAGACTTCTTCGGTTTGCTGGCACTTCACTTGTCCTTTATTTCCTCAATGCTCGCGGACGTACTTGGTTTTTTCTGATCGTTCAATTGATCATGTAGTTCCATTAATTCCATAACAAATTTGGAAGGTTCTACATTTTCATTCAACTCAAATGCGAAAACCTTTTTGTGCACCAAAGGTAATTTCTCTTGAATTTTCACCATTGCATGTGTTGTAACCTGATGTTGTAATATTGGTTTTACCAACAAATCATTTATCGTTTGTAAATCAACATGATCTACCTATTGGATAACACTTTGTACACTCTCTCTATTTTTATTTGAATTCTCTTTGCTCCTCTCAATCTCTATTTGTCCAAGCGTATTGGGGATATCACTTCCATCAACCTTAGCCATTTCCAGATCTACAACTGAGAGAGTGTTTAGACAAGATTCCTTTGCTTCTCTAGCCAACTTCTTACTTTCTTCAATATTTGTTTTCCAGACCTTTAAATCCATTTCTCCCTTTATTTGATCATACTGTGAAAAAGGGGCAAGCCTAGGTACATTGATTTTTGGTCTCCATACTATGAATTCTTGGAATTTGGACCTAGTTGTATAGGCTTCTGTCTCCTTTTCATGAATATTCTTCAAACAAGTATTAATCACTTGATAATGTCTTTGAATAATATCCATATTTTGGTATAGGTCTTGATGGAGAGTTTCTAGCTTTCCATTTATTTCATATGCTTTCTTCTTAAACACAATGATATCCATTCTCGTGTTCTCAAATAAAGTTATTCGAGACTAAAACTTCTCTATTAACCTGTCTCTCTAGGAAAGCACAATATTGCTCACTTGTTGATTTTGAACACTTAATTCTAGTTTGTCTTCTAACTTCTTTATCTGTTGCTCAAAACCCTATCTGGTTTTCTTTGTATCAAAATTGATTTTATTTCTAGCAGTCATTTCCATCGGTTGCATATCGTTATGCAATTGTTCAACTAGAAGACTCTTTTATTCTAGTTATTTTGTGACATTATCCACTGACCACTCGTTAGCAGTTGCAAAGGCTCCCAATGAGTCTGCAACTTCTTTTGCAAATTCAGGTTCACTATGTCCCTGTCCATCATATATCATTTTCTGTTTTTTGGTAATTACTCATTCTTTCTGTCGAGCTTCCTTTCTTATGATAACCTTCCTTTTCTTGTTGAAAAATAAATTTGATGGAGGCATTTCTTCAAGTTGAATAGGTGTGAGATAATTTATATTAATAATATATGAACCAAGTAACTCAAAACTTGTTTCTAGAGGATTTAATGATGGTATGGGATAACTGAGTGCAATAGATCCTTCTGGGTTTGTGGCATATTTCACTGGAGTTTCAGTATTTGGTGATGAGAAAGGAAAATTATGCCCGTTATTCATCAAAGCATCAAATGATGCTAATAATGTTTTCTCATATTTATCTTGTATTGATATTATTTCATATTTGGATAATGTATCTGAGCTCTTCTCACCTTCCTTAGCCTTGTCCCCAGGCAAGTTATGTTGCTTGGGCTCTGTCAATTCTGTCACCTGTAAAGTTGGATTTTGTTCTCCTTGCAAGACCTTGGGCAGACTATTGTTTCCGTGCTTATGAAAACTAAGGAAGCTTGAATGTTGATCTTGAGGCAAATTTTGAAATATGCTTTCAAATTCATCTTGTGATCTTACTCCTATGAAAATTTCGTCATAGGGGGAATCTTCATGTATATATATTTTCATATTGAATTGAGCTAGATAATTTTCAACCACCCTATGAGGATCATGCCTTTTATACTCAATATAAACCAATTTGATATCTTCTAAAGTTGAAGCTTCAACCTTAGCATGTCCACAATCAGATAACGAAAACACACCAACCTGTATGGGAAAGGTTGGCCACACTCTTTTATGTGTCGCCTTCAATTATTTAGTTATTCCTCCTGAGAATGTTTGATAAGCTACTTCTCTGCAAACCAATCTATCAGGTAGGAATCTAGGGAGGGCATGCAGAGGAAAACAACTTCTGAACACTCTGATATAAGAAAAAAATTTCTCAACAGACCAATTTGTGATAGCACCCAAATTTCCAATGATCTGTTCTAAAATTTTGGGGGGAGGTTGTCCATAGCTAGCTTCATGAATTGGGACTAATACATAATGACAAACTTCATAGATGAAGTCCTTTGAATTTTCCTCCCATAATTTAGAGTGATAAAAATGTATGGGATCGGTGCTAGTTGGAGTCCAGCTCCAATTGATGAGAGGAAATGGAGTCCTGAAACAGATTGCATCCATAATGAATGTAGACATATAAAAGGGGGCATGTTCTTCTTTAGATTTTAGCATCTTGTATTGCACAATTTCCTTGGATAAATTGTTTGATAACACTTTTCCCCAATCAAAAGTGTAACCCTCGACAACCTCATGGATTATGGGAACCCATTCTATAGTAAAATGCACAAGAATTTTCCTACCGAACATTCTACAGAGCATCATGGTGATATACATGATATGAGCATCACAGGATGTTGTAGAATATACACCATGGGTATCAAATTTGAACTTTCTTGGATTACCCCTCCAGTTTTTCACTATATCGTGAGCGATTCTATCATATGTAGTGCATTCCTCATCCTCAAACTTCAATATAAATGATGAATTGTAGGTATATTTGGGTTTATAAAATAATTTATACATTACTTGAATATCCTCGGGTCGAAAAGAGCCAACTAAGGTCTTTTGGTGACTGAATATGTTTCTTGTTGGGATATCCACGTGTTTCAGGGCCCAACTTATCATATCAATGTAAGGCATAAGTTTAGGTCGAGCAACAACTTTATGTAATTCAAACTTCACCACATGTCTAAGATTAGTTGAAAATGTATCATTGTCTTCTTCCGCTGAAGCATCTGGACAGAGAGAATTAGAAATTTCATGCTCCAAAATGTCATAAACTTGTTTCCAAGATTTGATGGCATCTGTCGATCGAGCAGTAATATATGAGAGTATATCTACAATTGGGTTTGATTCGTCAGTCAATAAATCTTGATTCTTTCTTGTTTTGCGTGGAACCATGATTTTCGAAAGATGAAGTTAATTTTTAGCCGTCCCGCAAGAAGCAAAACCTATGAGCTCATAATGTTGAATACCGAAATTTCATATGCTAATCGCGAAATGATTTAGAACTTGAAAATTGAAATAATATTTGAAATGACTTTATTTACAACAAAATTTAATGTCTAAGTATTTTTGTATTAATCTACTGACAGAGTAATCATTCCAAAACCTGTCAAATTTATTACCTGGCGGTTGCAAATTTGAAAACTGATTCCAATATTTTATCCTAGCCAGGGCCCATTGGCCCAGCTGGGTTTATTATTAATGGATGTAATTAAGATAACATACATTGTACAATGTACTTCAGTGGTTAGGCATTTGGGGGTTATGAAAGCATTAGAAAAACAATGGATACCTTATGAAGGTCAAATCTATGGAGTGATTAATAATTACTTATCGGTAAGCACGACTGGTTAAAAATGTATTAATTAATTAAGTTTGATAATTGTCTTATTTATCATGATCACAAGTGCTTCGTTGTTTCGGTGCTCTAATGTTTTTGAACATGTTCTTTGATTTATCTGAATCTCCCAGAGAACAATCTCCCAGAGTGATGTGGTAGTGATGACATCACTTTCAATGACATGTCATGCAAAAAGGTGAGTGACACGTGTCACCTAAAAAAGTGTGAATGATCTAACAAAAATGCCCAAAAAGAGTGCCACGTGTCAACCAAAATGAAGTTTTTGACAGGTGCATGTGACTCATCAACCGATTTTAATTTTTCAGTGAGTAGTAGTACTTCGACAGTTCAGAATTCATGGTTTTTGATTGAAAGACAATAGATATCTCCTGAAGGCTGAATCTACGGAGTGATTACTTATAATTAATCGTGACTAGTTAAACCTATTTTAATTAACTAAGCTAGTTAAGTGTCTCGATGTCTTATTTATCATGATCACAAGTGCTTCGGTATTTCAGTGCTCCAGAGTTTTTGAACCTATTATTTGATTTATCTGAATCTCCCGAAGAACAACCTCTCAGACTCAGATGTGGTAGTGATGTGGAAATGATGACATCACTTTCGATGACATGTCATACAAAAGATGAGTGACAGGTGTCACCTAAAAAAATGTGAATGATCTGACAAAAATTCCCAAAAAGAGTGCCACGTGTCATCCAAAATGAAGTTTTTGACAGGTGGCATGTGACTCATCAACCGATTTTAATTTTTCAGTGAGTAGTAGTACTTCAACAATTTGAAATTCAGGGGGTTTGATTGCAAGACAATAGATATATCCTGAAGGCCTAATCTACGGAGTGATTACTTATCGTTAATCACGACTAATTAAACCTTTTTTAATTAATTAAGTTTTCTAAGTGTCTCACTGTCTTATTTATCATGATCACAAGTGATTCCGTATTTCGGTGCTCCGACATTTTTGAACATGTTCTTTGATTTATCTGAATCTCCCGAAGAACAATTTTCTGGACTCAGATGTGGGAGTGATGACGTCAATTTTGATGACTTTTCATGCAAAAGGTGAGTGACAACTGTCACCTAAAAATATGCGAATGATTTGACAAAAATGCCCAAAAAGAGTGCCACGTGTAATCAAAAATGAAGTTTTTGACAGGTGCCCTCTGACTCATCAACCGATTTTATTTAAAATATTTTCACGGGAACTTGTCTCCACGGTGAATTTCTAAAACGTTCTAACATGACATTCATTAAGTGCATATGTTATTACTAGTAAGGATTATTCATCATGACTTAGTATGGATTATTCTAATCACGGATACAACCCACCCAACCTCCAGGATAGTAGAGGTAGCAGGCTTTAGGTTATGAAGAGTGATTGTTTGGGTTAGTGATTGGAGTAGATTAGTAGCTCTATGTAATGTGTTTAATTTTTTGAGCTTACCCACAGTTTGGATAAATTACCTGGGTGTTTTTAAATCATTCTCACAAGATGGTGTTGAAACACGGTGTTTCAACACTGTTTTCCCAATGCTCATTTCTTGTTTTTTTTCCATGCACGTCACACAAGTGTCATCCTGATCAATGATAGAGCCCACAGTCCCACCTAGCCTCTAGGATAACATAGGCTTCAGGTTATCATGAGTGATTTTTTGGGTTAGTGATTTCCAATTGGAGTAGATTAGTAGTTTTGTGTTTTAGCTTTTGATATCACTCACAAACTACACTGTACAGTTTGGATAAATTATTAAATTACCTGGGTGACGACGTTTTTAATTCATTCTCACAAGATGGTATTGAAACATAGTGTTTCAGCATGGTTTTCCCAATTCTCATTGCTTATGTGTTTCCACGCACGTCACACAAGTGTCGTCTTGATCAATGATAGAGCCCACCTAGCCTCCAGGATAGCAGAGCCTTCATGTCATGACGAGTGATTGTTTGGGTTAGTGATTGGAGTAGATCAATTATTTTGTGTTTAATGTTTTGAGCTTACCCACAGTTTGGATAAATTAATTGGTAGTTTTTAAATCATTCTCACAAGCTGGTGCTGAAACACGGTGTTTCAACACTGTTTTCCCAATGGCCATTATTTGTGTGTTTCCACTCACAAGTGTCATCCTAATCAGTGATAGAGCCCACCCATCCTCAAGGATAGAAGAGGCTTCAAGTCATGAAAAGTGATTGTTTAGGTTAGTGATTGGAGTAGATTAGTAGTTCTATGTTTAATTTTTTGAGCTAATGGTGGTTTTATATTATTCTCACAAGTTGGTGTTGAAACACGGTGTTTCATCACCCTGTTTCCCAATTCTCATTGATTGTGTGTTTCTATGCACAAGTGTCATTCTGATCACTGATAGAGCCCACCCACTACCCAACCTCGAACCTCCATGATAGCAGAGGCTTTAGGTCATGACGATTGATTGTTTGGGTTAGTGAATTAGTGATTGGAGTAGATTAGTAGTTTTGTATACTCTTTATGTTGAAGTGATTTATTTTTAGATAAGTATTGTTGGTTTTGTAACGTGTTTAGAAGAATTGAGTTCTTAAAATAAATATATCTCTTGTATTTGTGTTGACTTTCCAAATGGATGACTAATTTTATATTATTTTTCTCATGCAAGTTTCACTTTTCGTTTCTAGATCGATTTGAAATTCTAATTGTGAAAATATCAGTGAGATGTCAAACAACAATCGTGGAAAGAAAACATCAAAACAGAGGGATGCATTTTCTTACTTTCAAAAGACTTAATCCACGAACCTAGATTCTCTTCATGATTCAAGCTCTTTTGAGCAACCCATCAGTGAAAGTCAAAGATATGTCAACTCTTATGATAATGCATCTAATATCCATATAATAGATGATGAAATAGGTTCCTCTAGTGATCAAATTAAGATGCTTTCACTAGAAATTGACAATAACAATGTTGAAGTTTTTTCCTTGGAAGGCAACACAAACCATTTACAATCACAGAAAAGGAAAAAAGGCCAATGGGACATAGGGAGACAACTCCAATTGGATTGGGTCTCAAAATTTCCATTTATTGAACCAATACCTCCAGCAAATGAGAAAGAGGCTTCACGAGAGGTTATATGCATTATATGTAGTTGGAAACTTGGAAAGATAGCAAAATTGCAGATGAAGTTAGATACAATAGATAAGCATGCAAGAAATGTGTATGATAACGAAATTGTAAATGGAGAGGAGAAATCTGTTATCAAATGGAAATCTTCTGAGGAATGCCGACATGTCAAATATGAAGAAAGAATTTTTTTAGGGGATAAATTTCGCTCATGGGATAATTTTCCAAGGTTTTTCCCAAAACAATATTCGTTGTTCTAAAAATGATTTGTCCAAATTCTATTGGATAAAAAAATTTACCTAAAAAATCGCCAAAAAATTATAAAAACTATATAAAATCCTTAGAAATTTGAATATTTTTACAAAAATATCGCCTAACATTTTATAGTTGGCATATGAAGGATTAGTAAGATTCGCCAAGGTTTCTACATTTTAGAATAAATTTCCATCCTTAAAATCATCCCTGATATGAAGATGAATATAATAAATACTTAATCAGTAAGAGAAAACTCGAGGCAAGTGGAGGAACCATCGCATATCTATTTGAAAAGAAGATGGAATTAAATTTGTTATCCAAGATGATGCAATTAAGCACTGTATTTCACATCTTATCTAGAGGTCGTCCTATGACAGATTTTCCAGATTACAAGAACTTTATATCTTTTATTGAAGTGTCAAATTTTTCATCTTCTCATTGGTCAGTAATGAGTAGTTGGGAATGGTCAAAATATATAGCTCAAGTAGAAAAGGATGATTTGAAAGAGAATATTGCAAATGCTAGGTTTTTTTCATTGTCTTTGGATGAAGTTACAGCTATCAATAATACTTCATGGATATGCATGAGCATTTATATGGTTAATGATCATGTTAGGAATTCATATTTACTTGGGATTCATAAAATGAAGGAGAATTACAACTAAAAATATTTATGAACTTGTCATCAAGACTTTGAAGGAAATTGGTGGTATGGATCATTTAGCGATTGTGAAAAAGTTGGTATGTGTCGAAGCATATGGAGCAACAATCATGCAAGGGAAAAGGAATGGCCTTTGTGTCAAACTATAACTATCAGCTTCACCATTTATGATTAGTATTCATTGTATGGCTCATAGAATGAATTTTGCATTTAAAATAGTAAGCAACTTTCCACTTATTTCAAAAGTTGAAGATCTTGTACATGAAACTCATGCATACTTTTGTCTTAGTCCCAAGTGATTTAAAGAGTTTCAACAATTTGTTGAGGGTGTTATAGATGGAAAAGATACTAAAATATGTTGATACAAGATGGATCTCATTGAATGGACCAGATCAAAGACTATTTAGTGAGTACCAATGCTTAGTAGGGGTGATGTATGAACATCACTTCAGTGTAGACAAAGCTCAAGATCTTCTCTTTCAATTAACTGATATAGAGACATTATTAACATTGGTTGGAATTCTTCAAATCCTTTATGAAATGAATGTCCTTGTGAAAATTTCTCAGAGATGAAAAATGTATATTACATAATACATACATACAAGAAAATTAGTATGTCTTCAATTGGATAATTTGTATACGATGCCAACGTCTTTCACAGGTCCAACATTTAAAGGTTGGACTACTATCATAGATATAGAAAACATTGAAAATTATTTGAAGTTTGATGGAAAAGGAATACTATGTATAGTGGTGCACAGGTATATGGTTCCATTTCATTATGTTAGAAATATGGGACGAATCAATGAAGAGTTCCATGTGTCAAGAGACCAATTCAACAATGTTGTGATTTCAATGAAGTGCAACTTGATATAAATTGAAAAATCACTAGCATCAGAGATAAGGGAACGATTTCCTCGAGATGAATTATTGGAGGCCATGTCTATGGTATACCCTCAACATTGGAACCCTGAACACAATATAGAGGCTAAAAGAGTTGAATTTTTAGCAAAATAAAAAAATTTAGTGCACCAATTTGGCAAGAATCACAATGTACAAGGAGAAGAGATTGAAGGTGTATTAGATTCATCAAATTTGTATCAACAAGCCAATATTTTTGGTCAAATAATGTTAGCTCAATATTGTGGTTTGGAGAAACCTCTATAACATGGTGCAATAAAAAAATTATGGACTAAATTAGGTGAAATCCAATACCTAGAAGAAAACATGTCAGCATATTTCAAATTAGCAGATTTATGTCAAACCATGATTTTGGGATCGGTGGAGGATGAGAGAATGTTTACTGAACTATCATTATTGAAGTCAAAGTTGAGGAACAAGCTTGATAAACATATGGATACATGTTTAATATTATATGTAACAAAGTATAACATAAACAATTTTCCATTCGATAGAGAACTAGCTCTTTAGTGATTAGATTGTGATAGAAGGGAAGAATACAACACAACAAATTCTTCTAATGAACCTGATATATAAGATAACATTTTGGAGGGTCATAATAATAGTTCATCTATGGAATTTCATTTTCATAATATAAAAAATGAGGGTCGACATGTTGATGTGAACTGTGATATTAATATACCCCAAGATTCTATCTAAACCAATATACATGAGGGGACTCTTATTTTGACTTACGTGTTCCATTGATGATTGGAGTTGTAGAAATAATGAATGGAATCGAACATGTGCATTGTGATGTGATTATTGTTAGTTTATTGACTAAATTGTTCCTCTGTTTTTGGAGTGCATTGGATTATGGGAGCAAGATTACCATATGTAAATTTGAGATTGCATTTAAGGTAAAAATAGGTTCTATATTTTATTTTAAATAGTGTAACATTCAAGCTACATCTATTTTTTCCAAGATATTTGAAGTTTGATGGTTTGATAGTTAACTAAGACATTCTATTTTTTCTATCTATGACAGGAAATGAAGTTGGCATTTGATGAAGTTGAAACTTGAGACCTATCTCTTCAACTAGATAGTGTCCTAGTATTAAAGGCTAAATAACTAATTAACATGACTTTCACTAACTTATAAGAAAGAATGGGCTCATTCAAGACTCAAGTGCATGAAACTTCCTGGATTTGTAACTTTGATATCTTGGAACATTTTAATGGTTTGTTTGTTTTTTGCATTTGGACCATTTTTTCAACTTTGAAAGTTTGGTTTTATTTTGATTAAAGATTGTGTTAGTCCCTTGAAAGTTTCTAGTTCTCATTTGATGCTTGACTGAAGCTTGAGCCATTTGTAGTAGCTTGATTGGTTTATTTAGAATATATTATTTTTATTTTTATTTTATTTGAGAAGACATGTTTGTATTCATAAAAGGAATGAGCCATGAGTTTATAAGAGAAGAGAAAAATGGTCTATGTACTGGCCTACTAGATTCCTACACAGTCATCGTAGGACATCTATTTCCAATGAGACCAACATTCCTCTAATGCATTTATAATTTTAATGTCATGAATTAAAAAAAATTACATGTAGCCTCTCAATAAATTTTTTATGAATCATTGAAATGATTTGTAATATAGTCTGGTTATTTCAAAGGAAATAAAGCACAACAAAAATAATTAATCACTAACAGAAATTCAGTTGAACATTGCCACTTCTTACTAAGAGATTAAATTTCTAGATACAATGTTCATTCTCTAGTGCTCAATGAAAAAACAAGGACTAGCACCCAACATCTCCCCCCATTTGCACCATTGCATGTCCCCATGCAACTTCAAAGTTCACTCTCTCATAATCGGAGTCTGAGTCGGGGCATGAACATTTCCAATTTAAATTAGAAATATTGTAGGATGTTGCAACATTCTCTTCTAAATTCTTGTAGCCTCTAGAATAAATCACTTCTTCCCAGCATTCCCTTTCAGTATTCTTAGTCAATTTGTACTTATGTTGATACTTCTTTGTTCCCAGCCAAATAAGAGGGAAATGAAATTTAAGCCCCAACCATTGTGGAACACAAGTATGAATGCACTCAATATATCTAGGACCCCGAGATAGAGCATAGGTAAAATTGTCATGACTGTAGGGATCCTTGGTCCTCAAGGCTAGAGAGGATTCTTCCCATCTAAATATGCTACCTTCCAGTGAAAATAGTTTTTGATCATTAATTTTTTAACACAATATTCTATGAAAAACCTTTGGAGGTATGTCACCTTTCTAGTCTTGTAAGATGAAGAGAGTAGATGCTGAAGTATATTAAAAATAGTAACAAGAGTATGGGGTTCACCCCTAATCCATAATGTTTCTCCTCCTTCATCCTTTTGGATTGTGTGGAAGGCATTCCACCATTTTTCCTGATTGTTCACAAAAGAAGTGAAGGATCTCAGTTGCACATCTCCTACATAGGTAACATGATTAAATTTTATATCCAACAGGTAGGCATGTTCATGCAAATAAAGCTCACACAAGAAATGTTGATCTGAGAAATCACTCTAGGAAAAAGTTTCTAAGACCTCATAGGCACTAATCATTTTATAAGGTCTTCCTTCCTTAATAGCTTTAAGCTTAAAAAGAGTTAATTGTTCATGAAGGAATACTAGGTATGAGGGAGAAGGGATTCTATAGCTCAACAAATCTTCTGCTAACAAATACATTTGATTTTTATCTTGTTGTAGAATCTGGCACTTAGCTTGCAACTTCTTCAACCCTCAAAATTACTTGTTCATTTCTTCCCATTTAAATTTATGAGACGTCAAAAATTCAGTGTATTTGTCCATGAAGTCATGTATTGTCTTTCTGTCAGCTGGCACATGAATCATTCCTTTTCCAAACATGGAAACTTGTTGCTTCCATTTATTAATTGGTGCCAACAAAAATATAGTATTATATTCTGTGTCATGATGGTCAACTTATTGTTCATCCTCATCACTGATTTCTAGAGGAATTTGAGCTTGTGTCACTGGTTCTTGTGTAACAGTGACTAATCTGGTTGTGGTAATTCCTCTTCCTCAACCACTGGTTCTTGTGTGACAGTTTCTTCTTTCGTGGCCTCATCAGATTGTTGATTTTAATTAGGTACCAATGGTTCTTGTGTAGCAGAGGTACTCTCAGGATGGGTTGGTTCAACATTCTTAGCCATCACTAGTTCTTGTGCTACAATGACAGCTTATTGTATATCCTTTTTAGACTACATATTTAAATCAGGTACCATTGGTTCTTGTGTTACAGTGACATTCTCATGTGTTTCTGCAGTCTTCTTTTCTTCTTCCTTAGCCATTGGTTCTTTTGTGGCAATGGTTTTCTTTCTCTATGCTACCTCAGCTAGATCTTCCTGTCTTTTGATTAGTCCCAAAGATGAGGGCTCAAGAAGGGTCACCTCATACCTATCCAATCTATAAATATCCCCACACTCAGGACACAAATATTCCTTAAATGTTTCATGTGTTTTAGCCTTCTTTGATGGCATAGTCTTCCCTCCTAAAAGATGGTTTGCTTGCACTAATAAATCCAAATCATAAGGTAGAGGCCTTTGGGCTTCGTTTTCTACTTTTAGAATTTCCAATTCCCCCGTAAGCCTCTGAAATTATCTTTTCAATTGATCATTCTCAAATAAAAGGGAATGAATCTGAATCTTACCTCTTTCAACAAAAGGTTCTTGTGTTCCAACATTGCTTTGATTTGGGCCCAGGTTGTCAATTGGTTCTTGTTTTACAGCGACAAATTCCTATTGTTGTTCATCACCCAGTGGTTCTTGTGTAACAGTGGGTGAAAGAGGATGCAATACAGGTATCTCAATTTCTTCCATTTTCAGTTTAGTTGCTTCTGTTGTGACAACAACCCTGGTTCTTCTCCTTGTACTTGGGAAAGTTGATGGAAACATTAATGGCCACTTCCTCCTTAATAGCTTTGGCACTATTTGTGGAGGTTTCTCTAAGACAATTTTGACTTCATAATCAATGGAAATCTAGAAAGAATCATCATGCAAAGCAGATGATTCTTCCTACAACTCAATTACATTCTCACTTTGAATCATTGTTTCAAACTCCTGAATCTGTTTTGGTGGATTTTATGCCCTTTCAGGTGATGGTGACCTCTCCACAATTAATTCCTTCACTGTATCTCTAGAAGGAATGTCTATATCTGATCCATCCCTCACTTTTTCCATGGGTTCTTCCACACTTGGTTCTTTTTCTGTAACCCCTCCTTTGTGTTGTATTGGTTGATTCTCCTCTATCAGCTGCTCATTTTTCTCTGCTATAATGGTAGGTGGTTTATCATGGCTTGGGTGCAGATATTCCTCCATCTACTCTCCAACATATTCCATATGTACATATTATGCAATCACAACTCCAGGGATATCCCTCATTTCTACATCACCATTGTCCTATCCTAGTTCTCCAACAACATGATCTTGTCCCAAATATTCATTAATTCCTTATTTTTCCTCTCTTTCCCTGTCTAAAATACTCCTATCACTACTTCTTACCTCCTCTTATGATTCATTGTCATCATTTTCATCAACTTCTATTGCTCCCCTGGAAATGAATTGAGCCCATGTATGGTTTTGTAGTTCCAAGGCTCTCAACACTATTAATTTTATCAGGCAGTGGTGTGTGACAAAACCTTGGGGAAAACAAGATTGTCTTACATAATGTGTCATATTATGAAAATATTCTAATAGATAATAAGTCATATTTATCAATGAGCCATGATGAAGGTGTGACAAAAGAACAAAATCATATGTGTAAACAATCTTGTACCTACCTTTACATGTAATATATTTCTTCAATAAAATAGCAACCTGGTCCCAGGGTTGAGGTAAAGACTCTATTGTTTTGCCATGTCCTCTAGGTTGCACTTGCTCTCCTTCCTCCAAGAAATTGGTCTTTGCATTAGGAATAGTTTTGCTTTGTCCAAACCATTTTTTTCCAGTGCTCGGAAGCCCCATAACAGAGGATATAGCTGCCTCTTTTACACTAATATCCAAACCTGTAACATGTGAATGGGTTCTTGTTAAATTCTAGGAGAATTCTAGGGAAATATCACTGTCAAACCCGTCCAACCGCTCGAAATATGATACCCACCTTGCGTCTTCAAATATTATGTAGACTTCTAGGCGCCGATGCAGGGCGTCGATGGTTACTAGTTCATGACAGATTGCAAATCTTCCCATGTTGAATGTTCTTCTGTGTAATTAGGTGTTACAGTATTGCAAAGGAGTTTCAGGTTCAAAATTCCCAACACAAACCCAGGAGCTTCAACATGAATGAGCGCGCAGGAACAATGGAAGGATATTTGTTGGTATTTTTGGAAAGGTGGCGGTGATTCGAATTTCATGGGAAAAATCAACTTGAAGACCATGTTAATTGAAGGTTTATGGCGGTGGTTGGTTAATTTATTCAGGGATGATGAGATACCCCCCAACATGAACTGACAGTATTGGCCCTCTGTTGGTGATGTGGAAGGGCATGGAACAATCATTATTTCATAGTATCATGTCAAACACATCACATGTCATAGTGACTAGTCATTCTTGTAGGCTTCCAAGTTCAAACCACAAACACATACATGCGGGCACTGACCGACGACCACCGACAAGCAAAATCTATTATCTGAGGTGGAAATTGTGTTCAACTTATCAGTGATTCAGTTCCTTCCATTAATAGATACTTATTATTTATGGCCACGGATGAAAATGGCCGAGTAACTCTGCCAGCTGGATATGATGGAATTGGTGGGGCCATGTCCCATAGTCTTATTCATGCATGTTTCAGCACGGTGTTTCAACACCAACATATCTGCATTCATTCTTATTAAGTATGCATAGTCTTCTTCGTGCATGCAGTGTGTTTCATCCAGGTGTTTCAGCATGGTTTTTCAGCACCAGCATACCTGCATATATGTACATCTCTGTGGTTTATAGGTAAGACTATGTAATTACCCAAATTAGGACTAAGGAAACATCATCCTATTTTACAAGTTAACTCTGAATTAAATTTTAACATAACACAATGTTGAATGAATAATGAATTGTACCTGCTCTAGAATTGATGTTCTCATAGGAAATGTAAACAATAGGGATGAATTAATACAAGAGAATGAGATGAAAATGGCATGGAAATGATAAGGAAAAAGGGGTAATTTTAGCACCCAACAATGTCTCACTTTGTCACTTGAGTATATTAACATACTCTTCTTCGTGTGTGTTTCAGCACGGTGTTTGAGCATGGTGTTTTAGCACCAACATATCTACATTCATTGAACATTCTTATTAATTATGCAAAGTCTTCTTCATGCGTGCAACATGTTTCAGCCAGGTTTTTCAACACTAGCATATCTGCATTCATTCTTATTAATTTTAAATAGTTTTTTTTGTGCGTGGAGCGCATTTCATCCCAAACCAAGTTTTCCATCACTGACATATTTCATATATGTGCATCTTCGTGGTTTACAGGTATGACTGTGTAATTACCCAAATTAGGACTAAGGAAACATCATCCTAGTTTACAAGTAAAGTATGAATTAAGCTTTAACATAACACAATGTTGAATGAATAATGAATTTTACCTGCTCTAGGATTGATGTTCTCATAGGAAATGTAAACAATAGGGATGAATTAATACAAGAGAATGAGATGAAAATGGCATGGAAATGATAAGGAAAAAGGGGCAATTTTAGCACCCAACAATGTCACACTTGAGTATATTAACATAGTCTTCTTTGTGCATGTTTCAGTACGGTGTTTTAGCATGGTGTTTCAACACCAGCATATCTGCATTCATTAAAAATTCTTATTAATTCTGCATAGTGTTCTTCGTGCGTGGAGTGTGTTTCAGCTCGGTGTTTCAGCACCATATTTTCTTGGAATACTCCCAAGATCGAAAATTGATTTGAATTTATTTAAATTAATAGGCTTTTAAAATATTCTCCAAGACTTTTAAAAGGTTTTATAATTATGTGAAAATTCACCACAATTTCACAAGATTTTATAATTTCATGAAAGATTCACCCAAATTTTACAAGATTATATATTTGGTGAAAGATTCACCAAAAACATATATATGCATATTATGTTATTGATAAAATAGCCTTCACACTCTCCCATGTGTCATGGGGATTCACCCATTTATTATATATATAAATTTAAGGGGGGTTTAAAATTTTCCCTGCTTACTACACACCTCTTGTTTATTAAAATATGATAATCTTACATATATAGTAGCTTAGTTTATGCAATTATACCAATGCTTTGATTCGATTAGTGGATAGAGAAATTCCCATAAGATAGATGATGAAGTAACATAATAAAGGATTCAAGCTTATATCATATACAAGCTCTTACATAAAACACGGTCTCACATGAAGAGTTAAGAGTGATGTGTCCAAGTCATTAACCATCGTAATGGGGTTATGTATAGATAGCAAGTGTAATCATAGAGGTTACATCACCATGCTATACTCATGCTTATATAACTGATAGAAATAAGTGTAATCATAGCATTAGATACACCAAGCTATCGGTATACTCATATCTATTTTTTTATTACCATTGAATGTATAGAGCTTTGATAAGCTTGTTATTACTTACGATTTAATGAAGCTAACTAATCATGATAAGCTTGTAATGTTTGTTATCGAATTATAAGGAAATTTTTTAACATACGATAAGTACTATTATTCCCGTTACTTCACCTTTCTCAAGCTCATATGGGATTGTAAGTTACATATAACTTCCAAGTTAGAGATAGAGACCCGTATTGATTAAAGCTAAGGTAATGATACAACTATGATATCACTCATACCTTCTTGTTTTGTTTTTCATATCTCTTCTTAATGGCATTAGTTCTAATGGTAACCTTATTTGTAACAATGGTAATCAAAGTAAGATCACTTGACGTTACGTATCACAATTTAAAGCACTAGTATACTCACTTATAAGCTATTAGGTCAAATATGTAAGCATTGATATCCATAATAGAACAATATTTATATTGTAATGAATCTAACTATATCAGTAACATATGATCTATATGCCCTTCCATATGTGTTTCATGTGCATTTCCCTCTATTCCATGTCCATATCATACGTGAAATACAAGACCCAATATGAGAAAGTAGGCAATCAATGAAGCTAAGTAGTACTATAATCACCTAATCAATCATAACCTATAACCTTATGCTTACACCTTGTTAGCTCTATATCATAGGTCATATTATATATAGCGATATTGTTAAGTGTTCCAATAACTCATACCACTATATTAGGGTAATTCTTGTTCACAGTTGTGAATAGGTTATACTTCCTGATTATGGGAATACTAGTAATACAACTTACCTTGTTATGACTTATATACACTATTCCAGTCATATCTAGTAATAAATAGAGCTCGTAATCTAAGGATTCTTGCTTATACATGAACCCTCTATAATGGCTTTTACATAGTGATTCGTAGGATGGATAGAACCAATACCATTGACTTCTACTAATGTGATATAAACTACATTGGGTCCATGTGTTCTACATAGTGAGTATGAATAAGTTGGCCAAGTGTTTATCTCACCAGAGTAATGGTTGTAATTGATTATGTATTGGTATGCATGTATTTACAACACATATTGAATAGCTAACATACCAGTATTGAATCACAAGTTATCTTTGCAATATGAGCTTATTAAAATATGGTAATAGTACTCATTAGGTACAAGTAATCAACATTCATAACTACTTACTATCCATTGTACTATCATAGTCAAACTAATAGGGTATAGTGTAACACATATCACATAAGTTGTAGTATTCCAGATATAAAATAGTATACAGAATGAAAGATTTTAGCTAGAAGTGGCAGAACAACAATGATATAACTAGAACAATACCAAAATAATACCAGAATAACACCAGAAAGAGCACCTTGATTAAGGATAGCAATGTTCACTTTCTTCTTCGAGGGGGAAACCTCCAACATAACAGTGCTCTATTACAATAATATCCAAGAAATATGGAAATATATTAATTTACCCACTTGAGGGGTTAGGTAGGTTAGGTCCCTAAAATGCCCTCCCCCTTAAAATATGCCTTGTCCTCAAGGCTTGAGATGAGGAAATTTCTACAAAATGGTAGTTGGCTCCCAGGTGGCATCTGTGGGAGTTGTATAATTCCACTAGACTAAAAATTCCTTGATGGCGATGCTCACGCTGGTCCAAAACTGCTTGTGGTTGCAACAAGATGGATCCTTCTTCATCCAACTTGGAAAGGTTAGTTTGAGTTTGGCACTTAGTTCCAATCACCTTCTTTAAGTAGGAGACATGAAAAACATGATGGAGCTTAGAAGAACTAGGAAAAGCTAACTGATAGGTCACCTATGCCACGCACTTGAGAACTGTATAAGGACCATAGAATTTGGGTGCCAGTTTCTGACAATGTTTGGCCTTGAGTGAAGTTTTTTTATAAGGTTGTTGTCGAAGAAATACCTGGTATCCTTCAACAAATTGATGTTCTAAGCGACTTTTATAAGCTTTTTTCTTCATGTGATTTTGACCCACGACCAAATTCTCTTTGAGGGTACCGTGAATAGCTTCTCGAGCTGTAAGTGTTTGGTCAACTGCCTGAACCTTCGAGACACCTGGCATGTAGGAGATAATGAAAGGTGGTTTTTGTCCATATACTGATTCAAAAGGAGTCATGCGATTAATTGTATGGTAATAAGTGTTGTACCACCATTTAGCTAATGGTAACCATTGCACCCATTGACTCTCCTTTCAAAGGAAAAACACCTCACTTAAGTCTCCAAACACTTGTTGACAAATTCAGTTTGACCATCATTCTAGGGATGATAGACGATGTTGACATGCAATTGGGTGCCATGTAGCATGAACATTTCTTGCCAAAAATTGTTGGTGAAAGTGGGGTCTCAATCAGAAACAATAGAATGAGGCATGCCATGAATCTTGAAGATATGATAAATGAAAATTTGAACAGTAGTGGATGAAGTAAATGGATGTTGAAGAGCATAGAAATGAGCATACTTGGAAAGACGATCAACTACCACCATGATGACTGACTTATTGCCTGATTTAGGTAATCCCACAATGAAATCCATAGAGATGTCCCTCCAAATAGCGGGTGTAATCGAAATCGGTTGGAGTGTGCCAGGGGATTTTCTTTTTTCTCACTTGTTATGTTGACAAACATCACATTCTGCCACAAAAGTGTGAACATCCTTTTTCATACTAGCCTAGAAAAAAGAACATTTGACCTTGTCATAGGTTTTAGTAAACCCTGAGTGCCCAGCTATGGGAGTATCTTGAAGCTCAGAAAGCACCGTGGATTTAAGTTGTGACTATTTACTTAAATACAAACTACCTTTGTAGAGAAGATCATCACTGTGCCAAGAGTACCCTGGGGAAACTAGAGAATTTTCTTGCAATTGTTGGATTAGATCCGAAATTTTAGGATCTTGTAGCCATTCCTGGTGAACAGCTTGGATCCAATTAGGTACAATGAAGGATAGGGAGAACATGGACCCTTCATCTTCATATTTTTTAGAAAGAGCGTCAGTAACCAAATTTTATTTTCCTTTCTTGTAAATTATCTCATAATCGTATCCAAAGAGCTTAGTTACCCATTTTTGTTCCTTTGGAGAGGAAGGTCATTGCTTCAGAAAATACTTGAGGCTTTGATGATCTATCTTAATTCAGAAGTGTTTCCCTAAGAGATAAGGGTGTCGGAGATCCACTCCATGCAGAATATCCAACATGTCATTTTCATAGATTGATTGGCCCAAATGGAATTCTTAAAATTGTTTGTTGGTAAAGGCCAATGGTCTGCCCTCTTGCATAAGGACTGCTCCAATTCCTCTCCTGGAGGAATCACATTCTAGGACAAAGGTATTTGTGAAATTAGGAAAGGCCAAGACCGGAGTAGTGCACATAGTTGTCTTCAATGCTTGAAAGGGTAGATCAGTTGTGAGAGTCCAAGTGAAAGAATTATTTTTAAGTAGAGCAGTGAGAGGTGCCATAATATTGCCATAATTCTGAACAAACTTGTCATAATAGCCTGTTAAACCCAGAAATCCACACAAATTTCTGCCTTGGGGTGAGGCCAATCCTGTATTACTTCAATTTTCTTAGGATCCACCTGGACACCAGCCTTGTAAACAATATGACCCAAGTACTCGACTTCTGAGGCTCTAAAGGAACATTTAGAGTGTTTGAAGAAAATTTGATGTTGATATAGTAGATGAAGTATTTGATCCACATGGCCAAGATGTGATTTCCAAGTTTTACTATAGATGAGAATATAATCAATTAAAACTAAGAAAAAATGACAAAGAAAAGTACTGAAGACATGATTCATGAGGCTTTGGAAGGTGGAGGGGGAATTACATAGGCCAAAGAGCATGACCAAGAACTCATAGTTACCCTCATGAGTTCGAAAGGCAGCCTTGAGGATGTCAGCATCTTGCATACATATCTGGTGCTAGCCAGAACACAGTTCAATTTTAATGAAATATTGAGCACCACTCAACTCATCCAAGAGATCATCAATGATAGGAATGGGAAAATTTTCCTTGATGGTGAGTTTATTGAGGTCATGAAAGTCAGGAAACATGTGCCAAGTACCTTCTTTATTAAGTACCATGACCACGAGAGAATAATAAGGGTTGGTACTAGGACAAATAACACCCACTTGTAGCAATTCCTGCACTATTTTCTCAATTTCATTCTTTTGGGAAAAGGGATGACGATAAGGGCAAACATTGGGAGGAAGACTGCCAAAAAAAAGGGGTATGGAATGATCATGAACACCATGAGAAGGCGGAAGTCCCTGAGGAGTGGAAAAAATAGTTTGGTGTTTGGAGAGAATATCTTGGAGGTTAGGATGCACAGAGGGTGTCTCAACTGCATGAATAGAATGGATTTGAGAAATAATATTGGAGTGGCCTTTATTGAGGAGTGTTCCATGCGATGGGAAATGATGATCTCAGGAGAACCATCTGTGAGACCTTGAAAGTGATACCTTTGTCTCTCCTATTGGAATTGCATGGTTAATTACTTAAAATCCATAATAATGGGACCCAAAGTGCATAACCTTTCAACACCTAGAACAATGTCAAAACCTCCCATTTAAATGGAAAACAAATGAGATTTCAAGTGGTAATGTCCAATTTGAAGACACACATTTTCACAACGCCCACCACATTTCATGGACCCATCATTGGCTATCATGATTTGAAAATTATTGACAACATGAATATAGCAATTGGTTTCTTGGGAAATGCGATGATGAATAAAATTGTGGGTGCTACCACTGTCAACAAGGATGATGAACTTCCTATTCTTAATATAGCCAATGAGCTTGAGGGTTTGTGGAGTAGAGAATCTAGTGAGTGCATCCAAGGAAATGAGTGGTTCAACTTTAGGTGGGTCGGTGGGCACCTGGGTAGCATCGGGAAGGGAGGGCTCTTCAACAAGTGGAACTGTCACATCTTTGTCGGGAACATCTTCAGAAATTTCCATAAAAAGGTTTTTTTCCTTACACTTGTGCCTCGTAAAATATTTCTCATCACAATTGTATCAAAGACCCTTCATTTGGAATTCATCCATTTCATCCCTTGTTAATTTTTGGACCTTGAGGGGAGTGACGGGGAGGTTAGGATTAGTGGGTCAAAGGCGAGGAACAAATAATGGTTTTTTTTTTTCTGGGAGTAAACAACTTGTTGGGAATCTTTAGCAAGTTTAGTAGCTTTCAACCAAGTCTAAGGGAGGGCCATGAGAACCTGGGATCAGATTTCATCCTTTAGGCCACATATAAAGAATTCACAGAAGAAATCATATGACATACCCTCGGTTCAAAAGGGAAAATGCTAAAAAGAAGTTATAAAGTCTTCCACTATGCCTAACTATTTCAACTTGGTCAAATGACCGAGATAGTGGGTATCGGTTTCAAAGTGGTCATAGAGCTCTACAAAAAACTAGGTCTAGGATATATACCCTTGACATGAGTTTTTACGCCATTGCCACCATTTCCATCTTTTAGGATCTAGATAGAGGATGACATAGAGAAGTTTGGCCAACTCATTAGTAATACCATGTAGAGAAAAACAATGCTCCATTTGAGTGACCCAACCTGTAGGATCGGATCCATCAAATTTATTGACCTCGACGCGAGGAAGACGGGGATCACGCTGAAAGGAGCTGGATTGAAAATGCAAAGAATGAGAGGAATCAACAACATCGAGTTGGTCTGAGGAAGGACCCAAAGGGCAGTTCAAAAATTGGTTGACAATGGACTAGAGGGTGTTAAATTGGTTCATGAAGTTGGATTCCATGGTGTCAAATTTGTGCTTGACTTGGGTCTCGAATTGTGCAAGGAGAGAATTGATAGAGGCAATCTCAGATGTCACGCGATTGATCGAAGCTTGCAGGTCTTGGTTGTGAGTTGTGTCCATTTGGAGAGGGGAAGTGCAGGTAAGGAAAAATGGGTGGGTGGGACCACAAAAGGGAATTATAAGTGATAGGTACAAATATGATCAAGGTGAGAAGGGAGATATAGTGGAATAAGTGAGAAAATAGGGAAGTTGAGAAGGGTGCAAGTCCACTAAAAAAAAAGGATTAAAAATGAAAGGTATAATTGCGATCAAGGAGAAAAGAGGAATCCAATGTGATAGGTCCCAAAAGAGTGTTCCAACAAGACCACTATACTTTTTGTTTTACTCCTGCTGAGTTATACTCAGGCTTGAATAAAACTGCAGTGACAAAATGCCCAAATGCTTAATAGGAAGAAATGTGTAGTAATTTCACAACGAGAATGTAGAAGGCACAGTTGCACGGAAATGGATCTTGTCTTTTTTGTTTTTATTTTTGTCCCAAGGGTTAGGGTATTTAGGGTTTCTACAGACAAGGGTTTTCTCTATGTTATAGATCTCTGATATACGTGTGGGGTCCAACAGTAGTACTCAGCCCAATATCTCAGGGCACAAACTAAGGATGCTAGATTGTTCCCTTATCCGTACTACCCAACTACTGAGGTACTAGAGAGTATCTTCCCGAGCGTTTTTCTTGGTGGAACTATATCAGTCATGCATCCAATCGGTTTATCTACGAAGGGATTCAAGATATCTAGGTCGATCTGTATACAAGGTTTCTATGATGCACTACCACTCGAAGGGGTACCAACAGGGGTTTCAATGGTGGTCAACAGATGTGAGATTAGGTACCACTTGTATTTCCTGCATGTATGACTCCCCGACATCGAGTTTATGCATGTAACGACATATCTTTGTAGCTTTAAGACACTAGAATACAACTATACCCTGAAAAAAGTTTAACACACAATTTTCTGAAGAGGAAAGTGCTATGATACCACTTGTAGTATTCCAGATATAAAATAGTATGCAGGACAAAAATATTTTAGCTAGAAGTGGCAGAACAACAATGATATAATCAGAAAAATACCAGAACAATACCAGAATAACACCAGAAAGAGCACCTTGATAAATGATAGCAATGTTCACTTGCCTCTTCTGTTGGATCATGTTGTCATTGATGCCAATGGTTTGATTATTTTAATGTCAAAGGATTGATGTCAAGTGATTGAGTGTTTAATTGATGTCAAGTGATTGATTGATTGATAAGTTTGATTAATTGATGATTGATGAACATTGTATATGTATTATCCTTGATGAGAATGATAGATGTCAAGTGGAAACCAATCAATGAAGATGGATCAAGATGCATAGATGAAGATGGATCGATGAGTTGTCATTGATACATGATGAAGATGGATTCTTTGAAATATTATGCATAGTTTGATAACTCATTATTGTTTTATTGTGATTGATAAGGTGCACAAATGGATAAACTCCAAAGTGGTCCCCTTATGGTGAAAAACCTCACGGGAAGATGCTTTTCGGATTGAGTTATCCTAGAAGAATGGTTGGAGGACCCATGCTTGTATGTGGAATAATGAGATGAAGATCAATGAAGTTATTAGTGAAACTATCCTAGATGGATAGTGATTGTCATGCCATTTCCGGTGGTATGTGGAATGTCACATAACTTTTCATGGTTTTAGAGTTATGGCCTTACGAAGATGAAGGACCCGCACATGAAGGCTTGAAGCCCCTAAGGTCAAAGAAGTCAAAGTGACCTAAAAGAATAAATCATTATTTAAATGATAAAGTAAAGTGAAAAATTCAAGGTGGATTATTTAAATAATAAAGAGAAGTGACAAAATCAAGAAAGAATATTTAAATGATAAAGTATTGTAGAACTTTCTATTTATGGAAAGTGGTTAACCCTAAAATAAGGAAAATAGGTTAAGTGACCTAGAAATGGGTTAAGTAACCTAGAAATGGGTTAAGTGACCTAGAGGATGAAAGTATAAATAAGATATCTATGGACTCTTGCAAATATCCTTTTTTCTGGATCTATGGAGAGCTTCTTGGGAGATTATCTTTTGGAGTATTGATGGAGAGATTCTTATGAGAGCTTCTTGTGAGAGCAGATTTGGTGTGGATCTCTTGAGCATGATTGAAGATCTATTATGACAAAGAGAGCATGAGGAGGATCTCATGGACACATCAAAGTTTCGGCAATGTTGGAGATCTTGATGGAAAAAGTCTTGGAGCTTCAGAAACCCTAGTTTCTGAGGTGTACACGGGTTGTAATGGGCCAGGACACATACATACGTGGGTTGTATGAGGACATGATGCATACAGTGGATAAAGTCATGGAGATTTATGTTTGAGCTGATGACTGGTTGTTGAAAACTGAAGCAAGTTCCAGTTCTGTATTCTATGGGCTCAGATCTGTCACTGAGACACTGGTATGGTTACATTATTGTCTTCATGGATACTATTGTTTGTTGTGTTGTGAATGCTTAAGGAATTCTTGGTATGGCTTCTATGATGTGGTTCAATTTGGTTGATTTGGTTGATGGAGTAAGTAGTACTCTTGTGATTCAGTGGTGACATGATTTCTATGGTATACTATTTGTTTATACATGATTGAGATATCATTCATATTGATTGATTGTGGAGCATGAGGAGACTATTGGAAAGCTTGGATGTGTTGTGACTAGCTGGTGGTCAGATTGGACAGTCGGAGACAGAAGAGAATGATATATTGGTTGTAGAGGATCTGAGTTGATCTTGAAGGATAAACCCTAATAGTTTAGAAGATATACATAAGTTGTTGTATACACTGGTCGTGTACACATGTGGTTTGTAGTGAGCCAGGGCCCATACACACATGGGCTACACTACTGACAGGTCGCATACCTATTGATAGATTGATATTTGTTGAGGATTTTTACCTCATCTCAATTAATGATGAGAATGTAAGTTGAGTCTTGCATATAGAGATGGTGCTCTTGTAGAGTTGTACTTTACTCAGTTGTTGCTGGAAAATCCCTGAATTGTTGTCCATAATAAAAAGAAAAATTGTACATATATCTTGTGTTCTTTGTGTTCCTTGTGGTGATGACTTGTTGATGATATATTGTTGATATATGTTCACATCTAACTAGTTATAAATAACAACAATGGGTAATGAGTAAATGTTGAATGTTAACTAAGGAGTTTTGTGTAAAAGGGATGTTTTGGGAAAAAGAGCCCCACACTCATTCACCCCCCCCTCTAAGTGTGGTAGGTGTTTCCAACAATTGGTATCCGAGCAGGCCTTCCTACAAGCCTTATCAAAATTGAAGGAGATCCGTACACACACAAATGGATGATGAAGTTCCAATCCTTGATGAGGAAACTATTCTATTTGGAGAATAGAGATGAGAATACATTTGAAGGAAATGGGAGAAGCTATTTGGAAGGCAGCCATTGGTGGATCAGTTTCATTGAAGAACAAGTCAAAGCTTGCAGCTCAAAGGGAAGGAAAGAAGAATGACACATTGGCTCTCAATATCATTCTTAGTGGACTCTCAAGCCCTATCAAAGAGAGCATGGGACAATGCACTTCCACCAAGGATCTATGGCTAAAGATAAAGGAGACATATCAAAGAAGGAAGGAGAAAGAAGATATTGAAGATCACTCCATCAAGATCATTAAAGGTAAAGAATCTCCAAAAACCCTTGATTGTATTATTTCTAAATGTGATCTTGAAAACATTTCAAGTGAAGATAAAGAATCAAGTGATGATAGCACAAAGGAAGATCTTGAAGACATTTCAAATGAAGGCAAAGTATTATGTGTTGATGTTGGCAAAAAGGAAGATCGTGAAGATATTTCAAATGAAAGTAAAGAACCCTAAAAAACCCTTGAATGCAATGATGATGATGAATTTTTCTGTACAAGTGAAGAAGAAGATCTAGAAACAGTTTGTGTAAAGTTTGATGGTGATTATCCCGTGAAAAGAATCGAAGAAAATTTGTTAAAACTTCAAAAGGAAGTTGAAGAGGGTTTATATAGATATAGAAGTGATAATTATTATAAAGACTATAACTATCTTTCGGATAACACTAAGAAGTTTATTAGGAGGAGTCTAAGGCACATCTTGAAATTAAAAGAAATGCTCAAGGAACAAGAAGAGAGCAATAA